>KN838705.1:48997-91049 GCA_000827195.1 Laccaria amethystina LaAM-08-1
TTGTCAAAAAATATGCGGAATTGGGAGAATCCTGTTTCACGCATTGTCACGCCTTCCAGGCTAACTAGATCGATCTGCTGGAGATAGCGGGTGGCGGTTGACAGGTGTCCGCCACATTTTGATTTCAATTTATTCACTGTATATCCGATGACTATATTTTGAATATAAGCACTGAATAAAATACAAACAAATTGGAGAATAAATTTTAAATATATTCAAAATATAATCGGTGAATTTATGTTTGAAGATATTTTAAATTTATTCTCGATATATTCAGATTTTATTCACTGAATAAATAGGCCAGTGCCCGCAGTGTGAACGACAATACAAAATTTCTGCGTACTAAAGATCCCCAATAAAATCCACCAGTTTCTCAAAGCGGGAGAAAGATTGACATGGCTCACCGTCATCACGTTTGGCTTTGACCAAACTGCCACAAAGGGTGCCATCTCGCATACCTATTGCCCAAGCGTGTTATAGCCTTCGTCTCTGCCTCTCCAAGAGGAAGTACTTCAAGCGACGCGAAAAACTCGCTGGGGTTGAATGGTTCCATGTTCACATGAGTCTGGAACCATTTGATGTCTTGGGGGCTCCCAAAGAGCGCCACATCGTGAATAACAGAATTGGGGACGCAAAGTCCGGGTATCGGCTGGCCGATAGTCTCCCGCTTGCATAGGATGCCCCGCAGCGTCGCAGGGGTCAAGAATGGATACCCGATGGTGAGGTTCTTTAGATTTGGTAGATGGGGTAATGAAGTTGAATTGTTGGTATCTTCGACACCTAAAATAGGCGCGAGTGTGACGTCGGTATTGGAAAGATTGACTAGGGAGAGATTCTCGACGTATTCAAACGGATTGGAGACACTCGGAAGGCGAACGACACGATCCTGTAAGGGGTTATCTTCCGTCGACCTCAATTCTTGTGAAACGAAGACAAGGTCCCGAAGGTGAAGGAATTCCTGATGGTTTTCGGAACCTAGGCGTCTGAATAGCTCTATGACCGCCATGCCAGTTTTACATTCAAAGATGAAAGATTTGACTTTAGGCATCATGATCGTGGTGAGGAAGTCGCGTAAAGCATCTATGTCTTGGATAGCTGTTTTGTTGAGCGAGCCATACCTAAAACGTAAGAGATTTGGGAGGTTGACTATCCGGCGGGGGCCTTCGGGCAGCCAGTTATCGACTGAGAGGTTGGTAAGATGTGTGAATGAAGGTAAGAGTGAGTAGATGTGATGCGTCGACGTAAATTGGGAATGCCTGGTATACGGCGGGAATGTCAAAGCGAGAGTACGAAGGGATGAGAGATACGCCGACCCCTCCTCAGGTAAAATAGCGTTCAGCCTTAGAGATGAGAGTTTAGGGGCGCCCCCGGCTAGAATGTTGAATCCCTCTACCCTGTGAATGTCAAAATACTCCGCCGCGCTCGGGCAATCAACATTGAGATGGACGAGAGAGGGAAGGCAAGCATTAGATAGCAAGTGGAGTGTTTCTTTGAGCTGCAATGGGCAGCGGTAAATGAAAGAAAGGGATTCAACTCGGTGGAGGTGCGGTGCAATCAGGACCGACCAAATGCACCGCAACTCATCCGCGGACGTTTCAATCCGTGAAAGCAAATTGAGTTCGAGCAACGCTTCCGCGGAGCGGCTCATGTACGCGTGTATCCTCTCGGGCTCGTCGAGAAAGACAGAGGCAGATTTCCAGAGATTCGCCGTGCCCAGGGCAATAGCGCGCCATTCTTTGGAAACATGAGATACGAGGACCTCAAGGCGTACCTTTTCAGACTTCCACTTTGCATCGTACAACTGAAGGTGCTGACCGGTGAGGAAAATCTCAGAGACAATCTCCGTCGGTAGCAAATGTACAAGTGCTGAACGATTCTTGTATTCTGCAGCCCGGCTTTGTGCGTTGTACAACGCCCGCTGCAGCGACAAAGGGCCTTGATCTAGTAGCACACGACCATCCACCAACTGTCGAAAAACAGCCATCTCCTGCTGTCTCAACCCGTCCTCCTGCGAGCGCAGAACTTCCTGCTGTTTCCGGTACACCTCCTCCTGACGCCTGGCTACCTCCTGCTGTTGTCGGAAGTATTCCTGCTGGCGCTTCATTTCTTCCTGTTGTTGTCGTAAGACATCCTGATCTCGGCGTAGATCCTCCCACTGTTTCTGTAAAACTGCGATCTGGGAACGACCCAGGGCCTCATCTGTTCGATAATTGGCGACGAGGGTAACAATTTCGTGAATGCTGGACTCCGCAGAGCTGAGAGGACCTTCCATCGACATGGCTTTTGGGAGCACCAAAGCTCAGCGCGCGGAGAAAGGAGTGTGGAACCAGGTAGAATTGTTATGTGCTTCTTTATGACAGGGGCGCGGCAGCGCAAATGACTCTGCATAAATGAGGTGCGACTTAAACTCAGCTCAAATCTCCGACATATCAGATTAGATTCTACAAAATCAAAGAGGAACATTCCAATGATCACTAGGCCGCGCACTCTCCTGGAGTGACCCTATAGCCTTCCTCGTATTCGCCAACAACTTACCCTCCTCTTCCTCTATAACGCCGTCTATCACCACTTTTTCACCGTATCCAATCTCCATACCCTTGGCAGCCCTCCTCACACCATCATCACCTCTCCCAACGTCGCCTTCCTCCCTTTCCGCATCCCACCATACACCAGCACGTTCTCGCGCGTCCGGAACGCGCATTATGGCTGCACGAGTATATTTGAGGAGGTGCAGTGCGGGAATTAGGTGGTCAAGCGTTTGTATTGTTCCTTTGATTGACGCGGAAGGGGAAGCAGACGTCGGGGTAGGACTTGGTACTAAGTTGGAAATTATTGGGAAAAAGTCAATGAGTGGTATCCTGGGAAGGTGTAGGAGGAAGGGCAGAACAAGAAAAAGGATGTTTCGGAGTAGAAGTAAGGTGTCGTGCCACTATATTTGTTCATCAGTTGCATTTCAAATCTGGGATGGAGATGGCTTGCCATTATTATCCGTAAAAAGAATTTATCATCTGTTGGGTAAATTGCAACAGGGACTGTAAGGAGCCAATACGCTTCAGTGAGTCCTGCTGGAATGAGGGTGCCTATTCCGATAGAACGAAGGTGGGCGAGTGGTGTTGTTGGGAGCGTAAAGAGCTTCGGGAACATTGTTTAACCAAAGCTTTTAAAAGGGACAGAAACTAACTTACGCCGATAACTGCGACCTCACGAACGTATGAAAGCAAGGGGCGTGGAAGCCCATAAAGGGCATAATCACTAAGAGATTGGCAGTAATCACAGGTGGCAAAGACGTCGTGTCCGAATCTAACAGCGTCCTCTCAGTCAATAATGGAGATAATGGGTAGACAGTAATAACCCACCGAACATAAAGTCTCCTCACTTCCAACAACTTCAGCTTCGTCAAAACACGATCCGTCTCGGGTGGCAACGCCGTATCGCTCGTCCGCTGCAGAAGAATAGCCCGAATAGAGTCAGTGGGCGTGTTCAACGGTAACTTGAGCTCAGTGAAAATATTTTGGGGCGAGATGACCAGTAGTGTGTGTAGGGAGTAGAGCGTGTGTACCAGAAGGGCTAGTGAGAGCAGGCATTGCAGTAGCCGTGGTTTCCTAAATATTTGGAAGAGCCACGGGGTAGATAAGCATAGTGAGATGGAAAGAAAGACGGGGGTGCTAACGAGCCCCATGACGAACGTAGGATTAGAGGGAGGCGCTTTAAGATTCCGATTTAGGACGCGCCACTGGTTTTGCTTTGAACAACCGTCTGAAATGGAGTTTCAAGTCCCAAATTATCCTTTGGCGCTCTTGAATCTAATGGAAGAGGTTTACGTATCCACCGGAGAGCCCCCTCTAGGAATTGCCACGCGTTTGGGCGTAGAACCGTCGATGTTCAACGTACCCGCACATAAATTACTGCATGCTCTGCTCACCCACTCGCCATCCCCAAAAACTATCGCTCAAGAGTTTTTACTCGAACTTGGAAAATGTGGGAATCCACTTGTAGAAACGTTGGGTGTGCTGCTTCTTCGATTTGATTTTCGCTCTGAGCTCATCTTGTTGGACGTGATCTAAGCCGAGGAGGTGTATAGCGAGGTTTCCACTTCGGCCGTAGATGATTGGGCAGTTATAGTTCTTCAGGGACTCCAGGAGCACGCTGGCGACCTCTCGACCATTACGCGGCTGGGGAGTCATTACTTGACCCATCTGGTAATTGCATGTATGCAAGTCTTTTGCCGGAAGGTAACCCTGTGTTGACATTCTACTTCTCCAAGTTCGAAATCCCGGTGGACCAAAGACACCTCAAGATACCATTCCCTTCACTCCGAATCACAGGCGCATTGAGGAGATCGAGGAATTGTTAGAACAAGCTAAGAGGAGTCAATCGGCATTAAAGGATTTGGCAAGTTCGACCAGTCGACCCTTCGGATATTAGGCTGAGGCCCATTGAGGTCGTGCTCCGCGATGGCGACTACTGTCTGCTCACGGGGTTTTGCTTCTTCCCTCCCACTTATGTGCCATCCCGCTGCGCTCATCTCATCCCATTTTCCATACGCTCAAAGGTAGGTCTGTGATATCTGGATGATGCATATCCTTATTTATATATTTATCTAGACACAAACATTTTCAGCGATTGAAACGTTTACAGGCTTCGCGTTGGACACTGAAGCAATACAGAATTATCTAAACCATCCACGCAACGCGCTGAATGTTGAGTGTGGTTCTCACGAGATAATGAATAAACACATGAGCTGGGGAATCGAAGCAATATCTTCCAATGATCAGGTATTTTCTATTTCTTTGGTTGATCTGGAATTCACATATCACATAGTGGAGATACTATTACCGAATTGTTCGACCGGATCGGTTGTCCGCCCTTATACGGCTGAGGGACGGTGATGAAGTACACTTTGGGGCAGGCATTGGTGGTCGCCAAATCGCACTCCCTGATCCGAGGATCTGCAACATCCACCTGGCAGTCTGTCGAGTATCTTACGCCTGCGGAGCCTCTGAAAATTTTGATCAATTCAATGACGATGAAGACGATGAAGGATACCGAGTTCCTGTCTATTTCGGTGGTCCATTTGTATCTGATGATGCACTGATGCGCAAGCTTGAGACGTCATTAGTTTGTTAATATAGGCTCCTTCCACAATCATGCTAGACAGTCGACGTGTCCACTGTTGACCAGCTGCATCTTCCAGACGTCAGATCATTCAGATATTCACGTTGATGACGGTCGGGGTCACATTTTGTGTCATTGTGCGAAATCAGTTTCACGTCCGTCTTTCTAAATCTCCTCGTACCTTCTATCCTTGTCGCTGACGGTTTCGCAGATTTTTGCTAAAGTCGACTTCATATCCACTATCTATATGGGCGATATCATTTCACCAAGTGCATTGGTGAGGATCCTGCCCCTTGGCGCCCACTGGTGCTAACAAAGTCAGCATCGGTTTCCAGAGGAAAGCAGATACATATTGCAGACGCGAGTGCCGAGGAACTGAACTGCAACAGTGCCGCTCAACTGTCGGTAGGCGGAGAGGCTCAACAACATATGACGATTCTGGGCTGGTTTCCCTAGCCATTTTTTATCGAGACGGAGCTCCATGCTCTACGAGCTAGCTATGCATCAATGGATCAACCACCTGTTCATCTACACCACGAAGGTATTACCAATACTTATACCTAGTCTTTATCTGCTCTGATGGAAATTACCCAAGGCGTCCTTGGTCCACTAGAGGACTTCAGGTGCTTCTGTGGAACAATTTCGTGCTCCCTGCCTGCACACGCCTGCTGATACTAAAACTGGTTAAGAAGACAAACTACTTCTTCGCCACGTAAACATCAGTCTGGCGTGTCCACACTATGTGTATGTCGGTTAAACAAGAAATTCACCGTCACACCGCCAGTACTAGTTTGACTCTCTTCAGGACCAAGGACACCGATTGGCAATATTCGTCAACATGCACTTCGTCATCAAGAATGGCTCACGGTGAGCATCCTGCAACATTCCTTTTATATATATACTCCCTTCCGTGATGCACCTCAGTTATTTACTAACCGAGGACAATCAAACCATTGTAGACCCATATCCGCTGATCTCTTTGTCCTTATCAAACGAGCACCATATGACAAGACGCTAACCCTTTCTTTTGCTAGGCCCTCTTGTCTTGAGCTTTGGTACCCTGGTGTCCTACTCTACAACGAAACGAATCCATCCATTCTTCAAACAAATCGTTTCCGTGGCCCTTCCAGAGTTTCTGTGGGGATTGTGTACACCTACCGATTCGAAAACGTTGAATGATGATAAGGCCACCTCCCGCCGCTGCCTATTCCTTAGCCGCGGGCTCATGTGAGGCCATCCGAAATGCTGTCAAACGTGACCCCTAGTCAAAGTTGAAAACGCTCCACCCTCCTATCATGCAACGCCCTTCCACTTGTCGCTAGAGCTGGCCAGAGCTTTGAATAATGGTAGCTATGTTGTTTCCGGACGGAATGATTGCCCTCGCTGCGTTAGCTGCTTTGGTTTTACCAGGTGACTTACAGGATGTGGGTTACTGTCTGTTTTCCTCAGCTGTTTCCTCTGTGCTTTCATGCTCCTGAGTTGAGCTTGAATGGCGAGAAGGACCTCGTCGTCGACATTTGTGGCAACTTAGGAAATTCGCTCCTCGCCTCCTCGCTCACAGAACCCGAAACCCGGAATAACACAAATAAGCATCATTCGTCACTGGGAGTCAATGCAGTGAGACTTATGGAAATGATCGTTAACCCTAATTTTTGCTTATAAGTTAAGGCAAACCTAAACTCCCTCCACTTCCCTTATCACGATATCAACGATGGTAAGTCTGAACTGGAACCACCAAACACAACGATGTTGATGTTAGGATCAAACGTAACAGCATCACAATCTCTACGACGGTAGACAAAGTCCTGATGACCCAGAAGCGCGAGCTTGGGTGGTGAGTAACATGTCCCGTCACCTCTTAAACATCACCCTTAAACCCTTGCTTATTTTGATAAAGAAAGCCCTCATTGGTGACTTTAAGGTCCCTCCCGCCGGTTGTGTACCCAATCCCGACGGAGCTTCCCACCATTCCACCGATTCCCCTGACGACTGCGACGACATTGGGATCCCTCCCGCTGGTTGGACACCTGATTCCCTTGATGACCGCGACTACCTTTATGTCCCTTCTGCCCAAAACGCTTTGAAACCCCTGGTTGATCTACGCACCAGCCCCTATTTTGGCCCCGTCTTCGGCCAAGGCACCATCGGAAGCTGTACTGCCAATGCAATTGCTTCTGCTTTCACTATGGTGCTCAAGAAACACAAACAAGACGGTTATGATTCCTTCATCCCCTCCCGACTCTTCATCTGGTACAACGAACGGGAGATGTTATCAAGTGACCGGGTTAGGAGAAACAGCGGAGCTCGTTTGCGCGACGGGTTAAAGAGCATCGCGGTCACCGGTGTGTGTTCTGAGGAGGACTGGCCGTATGAGCCATGTGGCTTTTACGACAAGAGCACCAACATATTCGTCGATGGTGCGCGGGCTGCTACGAAGCTCCCTGTGTCGGCCTACGGGAATGCTCTCAAACACAAGGCTATTCAGTACATGAGGATTGAGCGCGATCTCAAGCTCCTGCGTGCCTGTCTCGATGAGGGGTACCCGTTTGTGTTGTGTTTAGGCTTGGGCAAACGACCGAGGACACAGACGTGGTGACGAATCCCGGGTTCGAGGATGAGTTCTTGCCGATCGGCCTTGCGGTCATGGCGGTTGGGTACGATGACTCCAAGTGCCACTTTATGGTTCAACGTTCTTGGGGTGCTACGTGGGGCGATAGTGGGTATCTCATGATGCCCTATGACTACCTTCTCCAGGAGCACGATTGCAACAACTTTTGGACTCTCCGTATTTTAACCTAATCTTGCAAGCCGTCGGCGGTAAGTACCCCTCATCAGGTACTGGCGTGCATTCTAATATGCATCAGTGTTGGAATGGCATGTGCATCGCTCAAACGTCCTGTATGTATTCCTATGCCCTACATTCCGTTCTCACCGTCGCTATACTTATTTCTGCGTCTTTGTACTCCCTCTTACCCATATCCTCAGTCACTAGTCACTTTCACCATCAATTACTAGGCGTAAATGTTGTTCCTCTCCTCCCCTCTCCCATTCGCTGCCAGGTACAATGGATTTGATGATTACATATCACTCATAATGCGGGCGGGCCTAGCAACGATAATTTCCAGATGTCAGTACCTCGGAAATCGCAAGATTGATTATAACGTTACGGACCGCAAACGAAACCTTGACCTTCCCCTCCAAGGATGTCGGGGCGCAGCGTACTGTTCGATGGTATCCTTCGTGATATATCCTGTCCGTCCTTCACGTCAGCTGAGATGAAATCAGCAGGCATACGCGGGCGCACTTTCTAGTCTTTCTCGCGGTTTGTCTACAACGTAAACCATACAGAACGTCTGCGGGGATTTCTTCCGGAGAATGTCAAGCTCTTCGTGGATGATGATCTCCTTCTGTGAGGTTGGAATTGAGGAGTGGGAATTCGGTTCTGTGACATGGCGAACGAATTGGTAGAGGGCCCAAGGGCGCACTCACCCTTCTAATCAAGAAGTACGAGAACGGAAACGTGTCCAAGTATATCCACGGTTTGAAGGTGAGTGTGTTGAACGTTGAACGTTGGGCCTTTGTTAATCGTACCCAATTTAAACTTTGTAGGAAGGAGAGACGCTCGTCATGAAAGGCCCATTGTCAAGTTCCCTTATCCAGCGTCAGTCGCTCCTGCTCCTTTTGCGTACGCCGTATACGGTATCTGGCATTTCACCAAATAACACAGACAACGAAGTCGCTCTCATCGGCGGTGGAACCGGGATGTCAGTCTCTCTTTTCCCTCTTCCTTCCACCAATCCTCTTCTTCAATAGCACTCGACCATGGGGTTGCCTTTAGCGTCTCTGAGGGCATCGGGGTTGGACGAGGCGACGGGTGTCACTGTCAAGGCGACACAGCTGTTGGCTAGGTCGAAAATGAATTTTGTAGTGAAAGTGAGATTGAGTGAACGATAGGAAAACTGGGGACAGAACGCACTCGGACGAGCTGTGGTACCGGGCTCGTTTCCAGCTCCTCTCCCGTAGGAATGCCCAAAGTGGTATCTGTCGGGTGTCCACTTGCCTGAACGCAGACAAAACGGTTTGGTCTGGTTTTCCCACAACACTCGTCTCAAGTAGGGGCAAACAAGTGACGACGGCATTGACTCTGGAACAAATTGGCAATGACCACCCTATTTTCTACAGCCATGTCCCGTCTCTCGTATACGCTTGGGCGTAAAGGCCAGCTCAACTATCCAGGAATTTCGTTTGTTTCCAAGAAATGTGCAGAGAGTCTTCTGTTGAAGGATGCTGAGACCCACCACTGCTTTTTCCGGACCGCTGGGCTACATAACCACCTGAGCCATCAGTAAGTTACATCTTATCATGGAGAACTTGGATTGCAACAACGTATTTCAGTATTCTCGCAGCTTACGACTTAGGAGCGCCCGCCGGGCTTCTGCAAAAGATATACCTCGACGAAGCTCGCATTCAACGACCCATTATTTCGGAAGAAAAAGACAAGGCGATATTAGTCACTGAAGATAACTGGGTCCAGTACCTCGGTAATCCAAGGTCATTCCTCTCATCCGGGATTCCTTCACGATTCTAACTGGATTGCAGTGCCTATGGTTCGTTTGTAAAATTCTTTGCCGAGCAGATCGAGGCCTTTGGCTCAACCACAACTCTGGAACGATTTGTGTTTGATAGTGAGAAACCTGGAGCCCAGATGCTGGCCCGTCTCATGAGCGGCGCGTGAGTTTCTGCCAGTTTTTTGTTGATGAAGATTTAAATAAGGCGATCGTAGACTTCATCCCCTCATTATTGTTGGGGTAATTAAATGTGGATTCTTTTCTTCTCTCTTGTCTGAATGTTGCCTTTCAGTATGGTGCGGAATTTGCAAACGATACACTTATCGCCACAGGCAAGTGACCATATACTATTTGAGGATTTACCCCTTCAACCAATGGTTCAGGTCTTGCCCAAACTGCGGTACATGATCCTGTGGATTCTAGGATCTTCAAGTTCCAGGATATCAAGGGGATGGCTTCAACGTCGAAGGGCACAGGGAGACAACCCGCCAAAGGGCTTTCCCTACTCGAAATTCTACGACAAGTCTACGATTCAGACATTCTCCGCCCTGTCCTACCATATGATCCTGACGCCTTGATCAACGCTCGTATGAAGGCAGCTCTGACTGGTGGTCGAGCAGAAGAAATTGTGCGCATCTGCTCCCACTACCAAATTTCCGAAACGGCTGGAGAAAACGAATTGAAAGCCAAGGTGGAAGAAATCATCTGGGTCGCTACTCTCCTCATGGCTGCTACAGGAAAGGTGGGCAGAAAACCAAGGCTGGATTTCTTCCTCATGCATATTGTCACATCGTCCCTATTTCTCCTTCCCATTATCAACACTCTGAAGAAGACGGCTCACAGGGCCGACATTCTCCAGTCATATGTTGCCGTTATTATTCATCTGCTGCTCTCTCGAGGACGCCCTAGGATTAATCCAGAGTTACTAATGTCATATACGGATACTCCTCGGCCTCCCCTGCATGTGGCACCCAGCAAGTCAGCTCTAGGCAATCCACAAGTCGATGAAGATTACACCCCTTGGCCGGCGATGGTAGAAGATGTTCTATATGCTCCGGACTCTCATGTTGTTAAAACTCTGCGAACTTTACTTTTCGCTGCGCAACATTACGGTGATACTCCTCCAGGAGCTGCTATTGGCACTTTCAGGCCTAGAGGGGAGGTGATCGAAACACATAATGGTACGTCAAAAATGGACGGCACAATTTTTAGTAGGGCTGCAGGCTTGGTTATGGATTCTATGGGTTGGGTTACTCATGGACAGCCAGCAGGGGAGTGGGATAGGAGCGCTTTGGGGTGGAATGCTGCATGGGATTCAGGTGATTGAGGTCCCATTGATTCTTGTAAATAATTCGTGTTTTGTACTTCAGTGTAGATACATTTCAACAAGAGGATTGATTGTTGCAATTGCACTCTAAGTATGGGGAGAATGTTCTATGACCATATATCCTGCTCAGGCCCATACTCGGTCCTCACGATTCCCCGCTTAATACACCCTGGCAAGCGAGTGTTGACCAAATACTCAAAGTGCTCTAACACATCCCATCCTTCATCTTCCATTCCAGCTACATAGGGCACGGCCATACTAAAGGTTAGTTTCTGAAGCTTCAAGAAAGAAGGAAGGTTGAGGGTCCTGTCGAGTTCCTTCCAGTCGAGAGTCAAACAGTCTGTGTCCAAAACGAGGAAACGGAGTTTGACCGCCACTAGGGAGTCTGAGGATACTTTCGAAAGGAAGGGAGGAACCCAGTGGAGGTCGTATGGTGACCAACCGTTCCTAGCAGGTTGGTCCAGGACGCCGACGACGACGGTAAGTTCGCGTAGTTTAGAAAATTCACCCATGCCAAATTCCCTGTGCGTAATATCTGAAAGAGTCATCGGATGTTTGAGGGAGGGCACAGCCGATGAAGCAACAGAACATACTTCGTTGCCCATATATCTCCTTGAAACCCACACGAAAAGCCTCCATATCACGCGCCTTGATCCGTCGCAGGAAATTTCGGACGCTCGTACCGTGGTCTGTGTCGATGAACTCGATGGAAACCTTACGCAACGTGCGGGCGCACGGTTGATTAGTGAGCCATTGGGTCAGCGTGTTAGGTGGGGTATCAATCGCGAGGGTTGTCAACCTGCGCGAAAGCGTGAATCTGGGAGAAGGAGGAGCGGCGGTGTTGGAGTCCCACTGGCATTTATTGGCGGTGAGAGTCGTCAAGGCAGGGAAGGAGCAGATAAATTCCACACATTGAGAAAAAGAAGAAAAGGCGCCTGCTTTTACCGTCAAGTGAGTGACGGATTGAAAGCCTCGGAAAAAGGAAGTTGTGGTTGTGCTGTCGAGTCTGCTCCATCGCACTCCATGTAGTGTTAGGTTCTTAACGTGAGTGAGGTGCTTTTCTATGGTAGATAAAGCAGATGGCATCCAGTTACGTTCTTGAACGATACTGATAAAAGAGAGATCTCTGATAGATGGCGCGATTTTTGAACATGGGGATTGCAGCAAATCAAGGAAGTCGGTTATATTCTTGTGATGCAACTTGATCGGGTATACAAGGTGATATCGGGAAGAAAAGACCCATCGACGCGATACAAGAGAGCAGGCCTTCAGGGCTTCATTATCGTTGTGTAGATGGTCGATGATGACCTCAACGATTTCGATGGGAACATAAAATTGGACTAAGGCCAGGGTGACTGAACGACCCAAACAAGATGTAGAATGGCTTACATGGCATAGAGACAAATATAATACGCTCTGGCTTAATATTCTTGGGAATTCTTTCCAGCTGGTTCTGGTAGAGGCCGATAGCAACAAACATAGACATGGTGGGAATTTGGGAGGAATGAACGGCAACTAACCGGCAATTCAACTGAAATAGTACGCGTCGGTTTTTGGCCAGACCCGCCACCATGGAGAATGATAGCGACGCTCCTTCCTCCCCCCAGCAGCCCTCTCAATCTACCTGGCATTCAATAACTCCCTGGTCGCCTCAATTGAACCTCAGTGTCAGAGAAATAACCTCTGTATCAGCGACGTTCATCCTCTCATCGGATTTGAATGGCGAATTTGATAATTCGTTGGCTTCAATCGGCTTCACCGCAGCCGCGGACGACGATGAGGATGAAGACCGAGCATTTTCGAGCAGCAAGCCAGATTTCATTAGGAAAGGTCCTTCAATCATCACAGAGGCTCTCGCAAAAGGGCTTTCAGTGAACGTCAACGCCACGCCTTGGCAGCGTGTGTTCATTCGGATCGATGACAAGGTCGATGAAGCTGTAATCATTATATACGGACTCGTGCCAGGGAGGCAGTATGATATCGACCTCGCCATCGTGCAGGCCGGTAAGCCGAGTACGCTCCGACAGCAAGTGATTACTGAAGGCGAGTGATCATATCTGTTATCACGCATCGATACTGAACAGAGATATTCAAGACGATTCAGATCACGATACAGCAGATGTTCACACAGATCCTGATTCAGTGGACCATTCAACATCGTCCTCGGATCCCCCACAATCCACGCCTTCCACCTCCCCAAGCCGTACAATCCCGGGCACACCGCCTCCTCTGACTGCATCCGCGCCCCAGATCACGCTGGAGGACCGACTCAGCCAGCTCCGTCACGCCTTATCGCTCGCAGAGGCTGAACGCGAGAGCCTCGCGTCTTCGCTGAAAACAGCGAGACGGGATGCTCAAAAAACTGATGCAGCTTTGCGGTCCGAAATGGACGTCCTGAAACGTGCATCGGAAAAAAACGCAGCCGGTGAGCACCGAGCAAAGCAAAAGATATTGGCGCTTCAAGAGGCCGTCAAACGCGCACAGGCTGCTACGCGGGAGACGGAGGAGATGGTAAAAGAGCTGGAAGGACAACTTCCTGAGCTGTTGAAGCAAAAATCCGCAAAGGAGGAGGAGTACGCAAAAGTGAAGGCAGAGGGTGATCTTATGCGAAGGGAGAGAGATTGTGCTTCGGAGAAGGAGAAAAAGAGGTTGGAAGCCATGAGGGCTGACCTGGTTGGGTTGAACAACAAGTTGGAGAGGCTTACTGGGAAGAGAGAAAAGCTCGAGGTTGGGACGATACCCGACTTGGAGGAGCAGTTAAAGGAGGTTGAAAGGGAGATCGAGGTCGAACGTTTGAGTGATCAAGTGGATTACTCGGCGTACGTTATACCGCGACCGCGCCAACAAAGTCTAGGTGCAAGTTCTGGTCCAGGTCCCATAAGCCGACCGTCACCAGCTCATATTCATCGACCTGACGGCAATCATTCACCTGGTTCAACTGGTCTTGGGCACTGGAATATATCACCGCGGCACCATAATCCGCGATCCTCGTCCCTGCAACAGCATACCCTGACGATTCTTGCAAACCCAATGCAACGTCGATCATCCCTTAAATCTACGACGACCCCGACAACACCTACATCGCCTTCGCCCGCTGCGACCAGTGTGGCAATTACATCGACATTATCTAGCCGTGCAGCTGCGTTTGAACCCGGTAGACCTCTGAAGGGAACAACTACGGCTACGGCCTCTGGGTTCTCGATACCGATACAGAGACCAGGGACAGCTCGGAGTAATAGCATCAGTTCGAAGACACCGCGGGCTGGAATTCACTGAGAGGATTGTTAGTAGTAGAAATTAATGATTGTGCTCCTAATGTGTAGCAATTTAGTTTATATCTATTCTGTACTTACGAAAGCATGATCATGAAAAGTTAAATTTACAAACACCTCTGACGATTTACAATCCAAGCAATGATTAATGAACTTCTAACTTGCGCTTGAAGTACAAAAACCTTCTAAGTAGCCAGTTACATTTGCCCGATGTCGTAAAGTTCATTGCTTCACCATCATCACCTCCATCGGACCAATCTCAACAGTCGCCTCCCCTTTAACGACCTTTAATTGGCTCCCATTCACCACTTCCATCGCCTTCGCCTTCAACCCAACCTTTAATCCCACAGTGTGCGTCCTAGCGTTCGAGCGCCCCTTGCTACTCTTATGCTCGGCACACGTCTTGTGAACTCCTTCCAGCGTCGTCCAAGCGCCTTTGAAACCTAACCCGCCTTTCTCCGGGGACAACCTCGCCCGAGAATCATCGAATATCACATGCACAGATGTTAAAGGAAACAATGACGGCTGGAAGGTGAGAAGATCGCCTTGGACTGGCGGTAATAGTTTTTGCGCGATTAGACGCGATAACGACCAAGTGGAGGCGATTAGGGTATGGCGGAGGATGTAATATCCTTCGATGAGATGGGCGAATATCAGCATAGTGGTGGGAGACATAGATGGAAAGTGGCACTCCCCATCGCACAGCGTGGAGAGGACAGTGAACACATCGCCGTAAGTGGGTGCTGGACCTGGGTCGGAGATATAGAATGCTTGGCCACCGATATCCGGATTCTTTTTTATCTGGCTGGGAGACTGCAGCTCAATGAGGCGCTGTTCGTAGCAAAGATGGGCACAGGCGCAGTTTTCGACATACGAAAACGACTGCATGACATTCCCATTCCAATCGGGGATTCCCCCTCTGCTGAGGTAGTAGCCACATATCAAGTCCCCTCCAGGACCAAAGATGCCATTTCCAGGACGAATGCAGCCCGTCCTGAGCACCCTTCCATTTTCAGTACTACCCGTAGGTAGCTTATCCGCCCCTCTGGCAAGTTTTTCCGCCTCCCATTTCGAAGCAGCATAGTTGGAGAAAAAGTCCTCGTGCCGCTTGGGTATACACCTGTCATCGTCTTCGTCGATCGGCTGCACAAAGTGTTGTGGTTCCGACTCCCAAGGCCAGAGTAAAAGGCGGGTATCGCGCACTCCGACGGAGCCAGAGGAGGTATAGATGAGGACGGTGGCACCGACAGAACGCGCTGCGTCGATGACGTTCTGCGTTCCACCCACATTGACCCGAGTCGAGCGGTCCAAAAACATGGCATGCCGCTCATAGAACCGAATGTTCGCTGCAGTGTGGAATACGGTAATTTCTGGCTCGGGTTCACCATCCCTGATGAGGTGGCGGTCATCCCAAGGGGCGTTGAAGCCAGCTTTGAGTGAAACGGGATCTGCTACGTCGATCTTGATGAACTGGACACCTCTCGAAAGGGCGTCTTCGATAGCGTAGTTATGGGGTGGGTTCAAGTCAAGCAGCCGCACGCGCTTATGATCCTCTCCGCGTTCCAAAAGTTGTCGCGCGATCCATGTTCCTAGGAAACCACCCTTCGTCGAGGTTTATCAATAATTCAAAAGCACGGAAGATTTCCACCTACTCACCCCTCCGACAACGATGTACCTGCGCCCCGTTTTCGGCGGTAGTTGGTCCTCTATTGAGATAGGTTTTTCAGTGGCCAATCGAGCGGACATGGAGCGAACATTTTGAGGTGTACATCGTTCTGAAAGAGACGCGATAGACAAAGGGAGAGTCTTTAGGCGGATGTCGTTAACGTATATGTAAAGTCCAAGAAGGAGAGGTAGCAGAATGGCTGCCCATGCCAGAACTTGTCCCATGCCTTGGAGCTTGATCAATTCGAGGTTCAGCGCTCATCGTTCAACCTTTTGTATCGCAGAATTTGATGCAAGTTGCTGGGCGCCGGGCAGGTTCAACCAGGAGTGAGAAACGTCAGAACTTAGTCACGCTGCGGCTACTACGGATAGCACAGAAAGAGACGACGTCGTATATAGAAGCATCCAACTACAAGCCGCAGAGGTATAGAGATCTACAATAAGATGTGTGCACTTCAGAACCCTGGCAGAACCGAGGAAGTGAACGATAAGGATATGTCACAAGATACAGCAAACAGAACTCACAGGAGAGAGCTACCAGGGAGCAAGAGTTCATGAAGGCGGAGGGGGTGGAGGTTCGTCTCTGGGTTGAGTGGCTCCCGAAGCGTAGGCTGCGTAGTACTGTGCGTATTGCTGTTGTTGACTCGCTTGCCACTCTTTGAACTCGGCAGAATTGACGTCGTACCCGTATGCAGACCTATCGCGAATTAACTGACGTAAAATGATGTTGATGCGACAATACTCACCAGTAGGATGCATAAGCTTCGGTATCGGATGGTGCAGGTGGTCCAGCTGCGTATTGGGCAGCTGCGTCGCCACCGGGAGTTCCACCTGGTGGAGCAGGACCTTCGCCTGGTGGTGGAGGAGGTGCCGGCGCGGATGGTGGGGGTGGAGCATAACCCTGCAAGGACTCGTTAGGAAACGAGAGGAGATTGACTCAAGTACGTGTCTACTCACTCCCATCGCACTGTACGCCGCGTATTGCGCTTGCGCTTGATGCAATTCCATTTGTTGGTGCTGCACCTGGACTGCAACTTTTGCGTGCTCTTGCCTTACGACTATCAGGAGATCATCCGTCAAAACTTTGGCTCTTGCAACTTGGCCTTCCTCCGGACCACTAAAACAATATTGAGTGAGACCCTCGTCCTTCATGTGACAACAAACGTTATGTGGATGTAGAGAGGAACTGGTTCTTCTTGACCAGTCTACAACAAAAGAAGTGAATACATTTGGTCATCGGTCGAGGGAAAAAAATACCTCTTGGTCGATGAATCCAGATCCGATTCCTTTTATTTGTACGCGAGTACTTGTTTCCGATTGGATGTACTTGACAAAAGAGCCCTGCACGAAGTGTTGTCATAACCGTCATACGATAAAGAAGACACTCACGGACGGTCCGACCACCTTTGCCCGTACATTGAAATTGCGGATAGACTCAAGAGCCACGGGAAGTTTCTCCTCTGGCCATTTTCGCTAAAACAACGTCAGTCGTGATTCCTCTTGGAAAAGATCTCAACGATACACACCTTTTCTCTCTGTCGATCGCCCTTCTCCACTAACGAACCCATATCGATCGCGATCAACTCGTTCACTTTGTCAATCGCGGCCTGAAGTATCTCCTTCGTGCTCGCAGAGATGTGGATGTACAGAGGTGGGTCTTTCTCCGTAGCTTTGCTACGATCCGGGTACCACACACCTCTCGTACCGACCGATGCGCCTGTCTCTTCATGAATCTGCAACAATGTTAGCCTCATTCTTTAAGGCAAAAAGTGAGACGCACCTGATCCTGAGTCGACCCCCTCGTCAACAAATAACGATTCCGGACGTCGTTGATATCAATATTGTGGGTGAACTCTGCATCATGCGGATCCTTAGGCAAACCTCCAGCGCTCAGCTCGCCATTGGCGAACTGGGCCGCTATTTTTGCAGCAATAGCTGCTGCAGCCGCTGCGGCCTCCGACGCCGTCCTTCCTTCATCCGGCTTGGGCACTTTAGGGATGGTGGGGTCTTCTACCAACGCTGGTTGATCCCACTTGCTCCTTGACGCCATTTTTATGGCCAAGTGGATGATGAGTGAGGTGTTGCAATGAAAGCGTGATATTATCATAGTTGTGACATCTTTCACTTATGGACATCCCAAACCTCACCCACCAAAGCGGCCCAATATGCACCCCGTTACTACGCTAAGGGCCCAATAAAACCCTGCTTGGGCGATCCACGGTCTCCTTTGTAGGATGTCCCGAGACAGAGTAGGACTTCATCACGCTCAGATTCTTCTCTACAACGAAGAATTCTTGGCAATCTTCGAATATCGGGGTAAATACGGAGCGCAAACTCAGTCCTTTCCACTAATCCTATCTCATAGGAGGATGTCGTATATGTGTAGAACGCCTCATAGCCATTCTAACCCACATCGCGGACGAATGTCAAGTCTCAGACGCGGACCTCGTATTCCTCCTTCGCATCGGCAACGTAGCCTCTCAGCCCATCAAAACAATGGCCTTGCTCGACGGCTTCCACAATATCTTACGGCCCCGTACTATGCGCCATTATACTAATATTACCTTGCTAGAGCTTTGCTCAGCTGCCTGCTCACCAACTGAATTGGCCAGATTAAGCACGACACCGTAAGATAATGGGGATCTCACATAATAAAGCTCACAATTGACTTGCTATTGACAGGGATATCCGTGATCCCAACTGTGTTCTCATCGTACACACATCGCATAAAGTCGTAAATAAGTAACAATCAGTCCTTTTCCATAACGGCATCCTCAGAACTGCGCTCAAGCGTCCATATTCATAGGCTTTATAAGACTAGACAACTTGCCCCGTTTTTCCTTTGCGAGGATCTGCTTATGAACTTCTCGCTCCATCTCCTCTTCCGTGACTTGCTCGCCAACGGCACATCTACGTAACCAACCACCGTCAGCGTCCTTTGAAGCAAAGCGAAGTGGAAAGGAAGAAACGTACCCGAACATTACGTCAATACCCCTTGGTCGCCATCACAAAATTTGTGGGTAAGGACCCAAAGGAAGGCCATGGAGATCGGTGGCTGAGGCAATGCCAGCAGCGTTGCCTGACGTGAGCAATTTCAGAGCTTTACAGTTATCCAGCAACTTCTGCGGGACGCCGTAATGCTGTTGAGCCTGCAGAGGCGCTTCGACAAGCTGGACGGCCAGTCCGGCTTCGAGATGCCATTCGATGTGACCTTTGGTATTCCGTAAGTTACATCCACCTGGGAAGCGGAGGTACGAAGGAAAGACGTACAATGCAAGAACCACACTCCAGGGTTATCAGCCACCAATCGCATCGTCGCTGATCCCATGGGTGGGATTCCCACCACGTCCCTGCGGATCGGGTTCGCCTGCCCTTCTACAATGGGCGGGTTCAGCGTAGGGTCAGAAGAAGTATAGTTCGTCGCGCGGCCAACAATCATGATTTTGTGTCCGTGCAAGTGGCTTCAAAGCACCGTCAGGAATTGTATTGCGGTTCAAACCAGACATCACTTACAAAGGATGTTTTCCGGTATCTCCATTCTTAATCACAATATCGACGACATCGCCGTAATCAACGACGAAGCTCGTAGGTCCGTAAGCCCCTGCAACCGTCGCGTTCTTGCCAAGTGTGAGCTCGGACAGGACGGCAGGGACGAGGGGACTGTTATACGTGATTCCGTTGAACATTGCCCTGTTAGTGCCATCGTCCATGGTGGCGAAGGAGACTTCGAGCTCGATCGTTTTGGTCGCGGCGGGCTGAGCCATAACAATGACCGGGACGAGGGCTGTATCGTTCACGTCGTGGTACTCGTCCATGAACCCGTTATTGGTCAATGACGCGGAGGCGTTGTAAGTGATGGAGGATGTGACATCTGCGGAGGTCTGGAAGAATCTGAGAAACTGCGGAAAAAGACGTACTGGGATTCAAAGTCGGTGGGACGACGTCGAACATGTCTGTGTCCATGTTGGCGTGGATAGCCCAGTTGGAGGAAGTATCGTTGCGAGCTGTGACGAGGATCGAGTACCGCTGTGCAACACTGAGAGCTATCAAGTCTATTGGATATTCTTCCACGTCAGTCTATACACAAATATTAGCTCGTGCAGCAGAACGCAAGAAAGGAGACATACGCCGTCGACTTCGATGATACGCATATCATGACCATCGATCCAGAAGTAGAACATGGCGAACGCGGCCGTGTTGACGATGCGCAAGCGGTATGTCTTTCCTGGCTGGAAGGGCAGGGTGGCGTTCTCGTTGAATCCGACCGCACTTGTGACAGGGGCTGGATTTGAGCAAGCAATGGGCCTGAGGTAGGTGGAGTTTTGGGCAAAGTACATTAATCCAGATTCTGAGAGAATTTTTTGTTTCAGTAAAGAAGTCGATGCAAGAGACTAGAGACTTACCAGGGACGGGCTCGACACCTTCAGGATTCGCGGTGCTGATGAACTGTTTCAGCAAAACCGCATGTTCTTCGTGATACCAGTCCCCAAGAATAATGGTGAATTCTTCGTCGTACTCTGCGACTTCTTTTGGAGGGTGAAGAACTAGAGGTGCTCGCAGACCGTCGACGTATTGGCCCTTTAGGCAAGCGTCGGGTTAGATGCGGCGGAAAAGAAGAGGAGGTTCCGTACAGATGCGTGGCCGTGCACCCAGTAGGTGCCCCATTGGTCGGAGGTGTTAACGGGGACAACGTAATCAAAGGTACCACCGGGGGGTATACCACTGAGGTGGAGTTACGACGTGAGTAGGAACGGTTGGTGAAAGAAAATACCATTCGCTGACGCCTTGGGCGCCGTCCATCCAAGATGTAGTGTTGAATAACATGCCATGGTGATGCAAGGTGGCAGGGTCCGAGAGAGAATTTGTAACATGGACCAAGAGCGAGTCAGTCGTCTGAACGTTGACTGGCGGTGGCCTGAACACATGTTAGCAGCGGGATATATATGGGCAACAAAAGTTGCTCACGGCCAAGAGCCATTGACGCCGACGACGCGTCGTGGAAAGAGGCCGTCTGGGTTTGCATTCTGGACGTAGGTGAGGTTCCACCATATTTCCTGAACGCCAGCGAGTGCAGGGCTGGCCAACGCAGCGAGCAGGGCGAATGAGGTTGGCAGCATGGGGAGAGCGGTAAAAAGGCATAAGGCAAAGTGATAACTTATAAGGGTATGAGAAATGTGCGTTCCTAATCTAATAAATTTCAGGAGATATGTAACCCTGCAATTGTGGGAGGGGCCGAACAAGGACCGAAGGTAGTCCCCATCCCTTCAAATGAAGTGCTCGAGTCAACGACACTTCTGATTTTCTTCGGGCCGACGCTGCGATCAACACCACGGTGTCGAAGAGCATCTTTTCGCCAGTCGTGGGTCATCCTGACACCGATATAGCTGATAGTGATTCCCTCGTCGGGAGCGATGTTTCGAATGGCTTTCATGTAGAAGGCAAACTTCCTTTTGTTGAACCAGATTTCGGACATCGGCTGACAACTGTTCGAGGAGTAATGATCAATCTGCCCCCCTTCCTGGTGAATCGTGAGAGGAGTCCTAACCTGTGGTTGAAGCGTGAAATGTCCTGTCCAACGCCGACATACCGTTTACGTCTTGCACCTCACAGATATTCTATCGTTTGTACATCCGGATGATGTTGTGAATACTCCTGCGGGGTTACACGTCAGGCACAGCAAAAGGCGCAACGAGAGGCGATGGTTGATACCCATTGCCTCAGACAAGTTTTGTGATATCAGACCTAATAAAAAAAAGTTTGCGTGACATCCAATGTGTGCACTGTAGCCAATGTTCATGCAAATTATGGCTTGAATCGTAAATTGCTGGTAGCGGCCACCAGATCAATCTGGTAACTCGAAAAAGAGAAGGTAAGTAAAAGGGCAAATTTCAAATGTATTGAATACGTTCTACAACATGATAGGTAAGGTGGATACACCACAGGCTGGCTGCGGCTCGAGCCTAGGACGAAAAACGTCAGCTAGGGTGAACGAAGCGAACAAGGCGAAGGGGTAAAATAAACAGCTCAGACGAAAATAGATGTCCTTCATATAAGTATTAATACTCGGACATATGCTTGTATATTTTGAAAAGCATCATGGAGAAAGAGAGGAAAGAATGAAGGATGCTCACCTAAATATGAAAGCCTGCTGCTTAGAGATGCAAACAAAATACTCCATAACTGGCCAGGGTAACAGAAACATCAGTTGACGCTCTGGGTCGTCAAGAGTCAAAACGGGGAAGCTTCAGCGGGTGGTGTGTGAAAGCAAAGGGCCCATCAACGTTGTCGCCCGCTCACAAGAGTTCGTCCCTAGCGGTCGATGTATGGTGTGTCACTTACATTTAACCTGTAGAAGAACGGCGAGTCAGCATTCGCCTGATGAACAACAGAATAAACGGAAATGTCAAGAGGGAGGAAAAAGGCTCAGTTGGTGATGCATGTTACGAGTGAGGATCATGGATGAGTGTCACCGACTCGAAAATGGAAAGTATCATCGTCGCCATAGACAAGAAAAACACACTCACAGAAACACACTCTCAATCACAAGAATTTGAAGAGGAGAATGTAGGTCAGTGCATCGAAAACAACAAGAGAGAATTGCTGGAGAAAACTGCATTCAATCTCCGACATCGGAGATGAAAATAAACTGCACAGTTTTTGCTTATAAGGGTCCCCAATCACCACTTGTTCGTCGTCCTCTACATTGTCGTCGGGCTGGCCCCTTGGTGAGTTAATCCTCCTGAAATACCCTTCCCTCTTTCTCGCTCCCCTTTTGTGATGAACCCCAATTCAGTTCTGCTTCCGAACGAGAGCAATCAACCTCTTGTGGACACCCTGTACCAAAAAACTCTCGCTGACCTCTTTATCTTTTTGAAACGAGACCTCATTATAAGAAGCTAACCCCTTCCTCTTCTAGGCCTTCTCGTCTTCCGGAATCAACTCGGGCATGTAGCTTTAGGTGAGTTTACCTTCCTCCTCCTTCCAATACGACGAAAACAAGTTCATCCATTCTTTGAATGACTTGCCTCCGCTGGGTTTTCAAGAGTCGTCCTCGCTCTTGGCGGGGATCATGTGCATGTTTGCCGTTTTGGCGTACATGTGCTGATTCGGAGACTTACGCGGAGGCTTGGACAATGAAACCCACGGCTTCTCTGATTTCCTCCTCCAAATGTCGTTGCAATGTTCCTTCGCTCATCATCATCTTCTCTCTCTAGCTCGCTTTTTTCTAATTCTGTTCTGTTGGTCCTGTTTAAATAGTTAATATATTAATTCTGCCTCTCGCTCAACTCATCTCAAGGCTTTTCTCTTCAAGCTGTAGCAATCGACGACCCCTTCATATGCGTTTTCAGTGCCTTCTAGATCAGTAAACTCACTGACGGATGTTGGACCCTAGTCGCATGACCAGCGTACCTTGAGAGCGTCCCGTCTGTCCTCAGGCTCTGACATTTTCAAACGGTTGTTCACGAATCGGTGCTAAAGTACCAAGAGCGCTCAAGGGGTGGCGCGCTAATTAATCAGCATTGTCCTAACGTCCACGATTTACAGCAGCTATCACTGAACTATGACTTTTCCATGGAAGAAGCAGGTGTTGCGCTCTATCACGTTTTGTTTAAGCACCAATTCACCTTTTGACATTTTACGTCTGATATTATGAATTTGTTTCTCCTTACGCTTATACTCACCGCGTGTTCCCGATTCCTTATCTGACGGCCTCTGTGTGTTTGACTCACAAGAATCAATGTTCTTACAATACAGCTCGCAGTTACAGCGGTTACCACTTGACATTGTAGTTTCCCTGGCTGACACATCAGCGGCGAAATACCCGTTTAACAGTTTCTGCAACTTGAAATCTACTACCCTTCAAACGACATGCTCTTCGCCTCGCTGCACTCGTTCTTGTCGCCTGCTCATCCTCCAGCATTGTCTCTGACGTCCGTGATTCCTATGCGTCCGTTTTCTTGGAAGACTTGTCAGAAACATTTTCTTTTCCCGCACTGGAATTCACTTTGTTGACATTTTTTTCGAATGGAAGAGTGAATGAACCTAATCCTGTGCCTCAATTTGTTACTCGGCTCGGTTCCCAATAATTGATGCTCATACAAGGGTCGGAATTACAACAACAGACCGGCCATCCACGGCTTGACATTGTGGTTTCCCTCAGCGACACATCATACGCTATGTATATAAAAGGCAGCTAAACATACCCAGTTCTTCAGTTCCCCCAACTTGAAGAACTACCACTACATCTCAAGCAAACATGCGCTTCACACTTGCTTTTATGGCTGCCATCGTTGGTTTTGCTGCTGCGAGTCCTTTGGAGGTCAGCTATTAATATTCTTCAGACCATGAATCCTCTTTAACCCGCCCGTTTACCTGCAACAGGCTCGTGCAGCTCCCCAAGCTTGTGGGGGTCGTGGGAACGTCGTTCCCCTGCTCAGGGCATACAGTGCAGGTGGTACTGACCACTTCTACACTACCGACGCCGCAGAGATGCTAAATGCGGTCACCCATCTCGGGTATGCCGACGAAGGAATAACCGGCTTCATCTTCCCCACTCAGGAGCTCCACACTGTCCCCTTGTACAGGCTGTACAACGCCGCGATTGTGGACCACTTCTATACCACCGACGTGGCAGAACGTGACAACGCTGCCCAGCACCTTGGGTATGCCAACCAGGGGATTACTGGATATATCTATCCTGACACGGCCTGTGGAGGCCTTCCTCTCTACCGTCTCTACAGTAGCGGTGCCACGGACCACTTTTATACCATATCTGCAGCTGAGCGGGATGATGCCAGCAATCACTTGGGATATACCCAGCAGGGTATTGCAGGCTACATCTTCCTCATCTAGGGAGACAAAGTCTGTGGGTCAGTATGTTTGGGATATTATTCTCCATGGCCGACAATATTCTCAGGTATAAACTGGACACTGCTATATTAGAATTTACAAGGCGACGACGTCCTCACCATACCCCTTACACGTTCGTTTTCCGTCTATTCCCATACCCTCCCCACGCGTATTCTCGCAAACATTCATTATTGTCGTAGATTATATACACCAAGAGATCAGGTATTAATATTCTTTAAATCACGAATCCTCTTTAACCCGCCCGTTTACCCGCAACAGGCTCGCGGAGGAGCTCCCCAAGCTTGTGGATATCGAAGGAACGTCGTTCCTCTGCTCAGGGCATACAGTGCAGGTGGTACCGACCACTTCTACACTACCGACGCCGCAGAGATGCTAAATGCGGTCACCGAACTTGGGTATGCCGACGAAGAAACAACCGGCTTCATCTTCCCCACTCAGGAGCTCCACACTGTCCCCTTGTACAGGTTGTACAACACCGCGATCGTAGACCACTTCTATACCACCAACGCGGCAGAGCGTGACAACGCTGCCCAAAACCTTGGGTATACCAACGAGGGGATATGTCCATCCTGACACGGCCTGTGGAGGCCTTCCTCTCTACCGCCTCTACAATAGCGGTGCCACGGACCACTTTTATACCATGTCCGCCACTGAGCGGGATAATGCCAGCGATAACTTGGGATATACCAAGGAGGGTATTGCAGGCTACACCTTCCCCTACTAGGGAGACAAACTCTGTGTGTCAGTATTCTTCTCCATGATGTTGGAGCCGAACACTACTACATGCACGATGGTATATAATTATGTCTTGGTTATGTACTGAATCACAATCAATCAGTCCAGTCAGTATTAGATGGGTTTGCAATATAAGTAAGCGCTCTAGATCAGCCTAAATCTCAAATACCTAAGTGTAGAGTCGGTCAAAAGTAGAAACTGGATGAATGATTGAACACACATATGCATCCCCCCCTTCCTTCAGTCGTTCCACTAGTAAGGCCTCTGCTTGTGCTTTCCAGTCAGTTTCCATCAGGAAGACAAGGCGATCCTGGACCGCTGTCTCGGTCATATGGTCAGGGATAAATCTAAGGAGATCATTTTCATGGGGACAAGTATGTAACAGTAGGACCACGGACCTCCCTATCTCCGTTGTGGAAGCTTCTTTAACGGCATTGACAAATCCGGCGTAGTCTCGATTGTGGACGTTGTAGACATACCTAAATTAAAGTTATTCCAAACGGTTAGTTCGAAGGTAGCCTAGATGACACCTACGGAGGGTCATAACGAGCCAGGGATGGATGCTGTGAGTAGTACCATTTTGTTTTGTTCCAGGGATCACTATGGTCATAACTTCGAATCTAAAGCAAATGATAAATATTAAGCAGAGTTTACGCCATAAGTTAGAACATACAGGGTTGAGGAATGGTACTCCTTGACACAAAGCGTCGTATGGCGAGGGGCTCCACCAAGGGCTGCCCACTCCAATCATCATCTTACTCTTGCCGACTTGATGGATGAACTCTGGCCGAGGGAGGATACCATGATTGATCACGCCATGTTCCTTGTCTTCAATATTGGCCATCTCTCCCTGTTTTTCCGGGTCCCAATTATAATGTTGGTACATTTCCCACCCTCCAACGAACTTTGTTCCTAGTTCTTGAAACGCCAGGGAGAAGTAGGACCGGTTCCAGGCGAAGTCGTCATTGTAGACATAATTGATTTGTTTCATAAGCATCCAAACTTGGTCAGCGCGTTCCGAGAGAGGTATGACAGGAATGGAAATGCACGCCTCTTCGATTGAATATCTAACAAAGATGTCAAATGCGATCGTTTAGAGCACAACAGGCGAATATATACCCAAGGTATTGTATAGGGCTCGGCGCTTCACCATGATAGAGATCGTCAGGATTTGCGGAGAGAATCCATTTACCCTTCATCAGAGAAGCTCCTATGTGATGGCCGTGCGATGGGAAGAATTCAAAGCCAAAAATTTTCCAGGCCGGAATTCCTGTAGGATTCGATGGCCCTTTAACACATTGGGGGTCTTTGTGGCACTCCCCAGCCTTGTTCCGGATAACAACCTTAATAATTTTTGGTTAAGGCAGCAAGAGGGCCGTCCGAGACCTCGAGGACACACCTTGACAAGGTCAGGAAACATTCGATACTGGAAGAGAGCTTCCTCTGCCAACAACATAAGAGAATGGTCTTGGACAGATACATTAACGTGTCCTACCAAAGCTAGTCGCGAAAAGTGTCGTGTAGCCCAGTTTTCGGAGGTTTTTGTACTGGCAACCAGTGAGTTTGAGTTACCAAGACGCGTCAGAAACGACTCACCACAGATATTCCCCTGTAATTTATCAACATCAAAGATAGTCGTTCTAAAAGTTCAGCGCTCACCATATTCCTTCTCCTCCTCTGAACCCTTGCACTACAGCTTGCTGAAACCAATGGGCCGCCAATAGGGCAACCTTGCGCTGGTTCGGACCACAATTATCCAAGGCAATGCACGAGTGGAGATCTCTCAAAGTGCGGGCGTTCCATTCTTGGTAGTCTTTACGTTCCAAGTCAGGTGGCACAAAATGCGTCTCAAGAGACGGGGGTGATTCGCGATAACGTTCTGTTGAAGTTGTAGGTAGTGGGGCTGAGTTGTTTTTGAAATTGTTCGTGACGGATTTCCAATTCCCAAATCTTGCTTGATGAAAGAGTGTAGCGAGAAAGGCAGTTGAGACGATAACAATTAGGATTCTGACCCAGAGGGTGTTCCTAGACGACATGAGTGCTTATTATGCCTGCATGGGTAAAACTTTCGTAAAACTGTATCAAGGGCTGCCACCAAGGCCCAAGGGGGCGGCCCAATCAAGGAATTCCAAATGCGGATCTCAGCAGGGACGGCGTCCACGTTTAAATAGTCAGTGTAATCCCGTCGCCATCCCGCTCAACTCCCGTTATCTTGAATAAACGATACCGAACCTTCTTTCCGGATTTCCACGTCGAAGGACATAAACAAGAGATGCAGCTTGTGTAAATCCCTTTTCCGGGAATCAACATCGCGTAAGAACTGATATAAATTCATGAATCTTAGCAACCATTCTCGCCCAAGACCTTCGACCTCGACCTCCTCGATTATGTCGCACCGTTCCCCTCAAGCTTCTCAGGCTTCCGCAGTTCGAAACATCACCATCATAACGAACTTCTTTCAAATTCCAAGGTGCTTGCCCGGCGGTTCCTTCACCTATCTGTGACTGGCATTGATCTCTATAACAGGCTTCCAACAATCAACTACACGCAATACGACGGTAAGCCATCTCTTTCTTTATCATTCCGCATTACTGACAACTTTGATATCTAGTTTGTAGGTTTCTAACACCTCAAATCCTACCCCACCTGCTCATAACCAGCCTAGCATTTACACCAGCGGTCCCTATTCCGAGAAAGCGACAAGAATTTTTTCAACGTTTGCAAACAAATGTGGCACCCGGCATCTTCAACCCAAAAGTTCTTTACGACGGCACGTCGATCGCGTTCTCCCCGCGTCGACTTGAATTTCCCGGGGGAGGAACCGGTTGCATGGTAAGAAATTATGCGGACGTTGACCATAGAGCATTCACCTCATCTTACATCTATAGTGGAATGTTAGCTTATCGGGTGAACCACCTCGCGACTCCCAAGGCAAGGGGGTGATTCAAATTCGCCTCACCCAAACGGCTGGAGGATTAATTACCCCAACGTAAGCACTTAAGACACTTTTTATCATCAATTTTTATGTTTCTTACCCAATAGCGACGTCAATGACCTCATCCTTAACGGAAATTCAACACCTAAAACCGCTATCGCTGTAAACCTTCTACAGCTGATCATTTCTCAGCACACGAATCTGTAAGCAACATGATTTGCGCTTAAAGCCTGCTAATGCGCTCAATAATCGTTAGCTTGCACACCCACACTTCGAGGGGATACTTTCCCGGAGACCGCTTTCAAGAGTTGAGGGAACTTGGAATAAAATTAATCGCAGGTTTCTACCAGTGGGTCTCCCCTTAGTTGTTCTTACAAGTTGCATTTGATTATTATTTTTTCTTGCACCAACCTAGTTCCATTAGACCTGCTCAAGGTCGCATGCTCCTCCAAATTGACACATCCACGACGGCCGTGTGAGTGTCTCCTGTTCGCCTACTTTCCTGCTCTCAATTGGCATAGATACTTGTCCGGCAAGGTGATTGACGTCTGCTTGAACTTCGTTGGTGCGCGGAACATTCGGGAATTGTACACCGACGTAAACATGAAGCGCCTGGAAAAGTTTTTGAAAGGCCGTCGAATAAGGACTGAGACAACAGGAAAGAGGACCAAGACTATCTATGGCCTTGTGCCGCAAGCGGGAGACTTCCAATTTGAAAAGGACGGCGTGGGTATAATCACCATTCAGGTAATATTCCAAATTATCTAAGTCTTTAGCATTGCTAAGTTTTTACTATTGGCACAGCGTCACTACCAGGTCGCCCACAATATAAATCTGAACCACCCCTCTTTGTGGGGCCTTCTTCTCACTCCAAAGACCGCGGCACACCCGAACATCGTCCCCGCCGAACTCTGCACGATACTCGATGGCCAGATCTTCAAGGGAAAACTGCCGAATTCTGCGACCAGGGACATCGTGAAATTCTCGACCGCCAAACCCCACGAACGACTTCAACGGATCCACAAAAGCGTCCGTAGTTGCCTTACTCTTTTCCACTCATGCGTTGATATCATTCCCCTGATAGGTCGAGGCATATCAATCCTCGGAGTACCTTGCTGAGTCTGGGATGACGATTAATTATAACCCTATGAAGATCGCTGCCAAGCTCCTTCCCCCTCCTCCGGTGACATTTGGAGGGGACAAAATGACTGTCAGTGGATTTCTTCCATCCTCTTTCTCCAGCATCTCATTTTGCATTCAAGAGAGTGGCTGATGGAAAATGGAACGTCGTGGGCCAGACGTTACAAAATCCGAAACCGTTGGAGTACTGGGCCGTCATTAACTTCTTCCCAGAGAGGGTGGTATTCGATTCGGTCCACCGTGCAATGGAATCGCTAGGACGCTGTACTCGTATTCTAGGTCAGTTTCATTCAACAGCATCGTCGATGGACACATTGGTCTAACTAGCCTCTTTGACTCTGCGTAGGGATGGGTAAGGCTCTCTTAAAAGTGCGAGTAGTAGTGTTTGAACTCTATCTCCTGCAGTGACCAGGCCTCCTCTCCAGATGAAAAATGGAAACCCACAAGACGTAGAAAAGGTTTGTGACTTATCACTCCTAAAACTCCTAGAAAACTAATTACCATCCAGTCACTCGGCGAGATCATGGAAGAGTGTGCAAGGGCTGTGAACGACTTCCGAAGTATTGTCGGATCGGGAAAGTTCATTCTGGTAGTCATCCTTCCAGATGAAGCTGCTGCAATCTTACATGCGGTCAAGTTCTGGGGCGGCGTTAAGCATGGCAGGTTACTTGTTTTTGGTGCGGGATTTAACTGACACTCTACATGACAGGCATTCTGACCCAGTGTGTCCGTGCCGATAAATTATTAAAAGCGAACGATCAATATTGGAACAATGTTGCGTTGAAGTTTGCAAGAATTTACTACTTAGAAAAATTTCCGGACTAACTCGAATTTCATCAGGCTCAATGCACGCCTCGGGGGTTTGAACTATCATGCCAGCAACTCCAACATAATGAATAATCTCAAGAAGGAACCCTTTATCATTATGGGTATGTTGTCACTCAAACAAAGATATATCTCTTACATTTTTGCTTCACAGGTGCTGACGTTGGACACCCAGGACCACGAGTTCGAAAGCCGTCGGTCACAAGTCTAGTTTTTTCCTTGGATATTCATGCCGCGAAATATGCCGCGATGTGCCGCATCCAAAATCCTCGGCAGGAAGTCATCCAAGATCTTAAGGAAATGGTCCGGGCCGCACTCGAGGGTTTCATCGCAGACAATAAGATTGGACCTAGCAAAATCTGCTTCTTTAGAGATGGAGTTTCCGAGGGAGAATACCAGAAGATTCGCGATGAGGAAATTCGAGCTATTGACGGTCAGCATCATCCATGTGAATTCTGCGCACTGTTGACATATTTATCTAGCGGCTGCTGAGGAGGTCTTTGCTAAGTACGGGGTGACCCAGAGACCGAAAGTCACTTTCGTAGTCGTCGGTAAACGGTTAGATAGCCTGGTGAATCCTCTTTTGTTGTGAAAGCTGATGTTTTCACATAGTCATCATGCCGTCTTCTTCCCGGTTCCTCGTGATCAGGAGTATGTCATGTACCACTCATCCTCTCCTATGTCTAACGTGTCATTTCAGTGCCGGCGACAGGACAGGAAATGTCAAGGCAGGCTGTGTGGTAGATGAGGGTATCACCCGCCCAGGCTACCCTAATTTCTACCTCCAAAGTCACGCTGCAATTCAAGGCAGTAAGTCAATCTCTTTCGCTCAGTTTTCTGTTTACAGCTTTCACTATCCCAAGCTTCTCGATCAAGCAACTACATCGTATTGCAAGACCAGAACTTCAATAATCATCTCCCCACGTCAGTCTAGTTTTCGTTGAGCTGGGATAACAACGCTCACTGCGCCATTTATTCATCTAGGGTGCAGGACCTGGCCTTTGCGCTCACCCACGTCTATGCCAAAGCCACGCGTTCAGTGTCCATTCCCGCTCCAGTGTATTGTAAGTGTTCAGCCTTGAGATATGTTCAAACAATTATTGATTTCACTTTCTCTCAGACGCAGATGTAAGATCCCATTGCAAACAATGTTTTGCTGCTCACTCATCGTTGAATCAGCTCGTTTGCACCAAGGCCCTCCTCCACATGGACCCCAATGAAGTCGCGAGGTTGCAGGCTTCGGATACATCGTCAGTATCAAGTGGTCAAGAGCCACCACTAGATTTGGACGCGTGGAAAGGAGCTTTCAAGCGGGTCCATAATGCCCTGGTTCCAAAAATGTGGTTCTTGTAAAATCATTCTCCTTCGCACACGCATACACAAAATACTGTATACAGATCTTACCAGCTTCCGTCATACCACATTGAATTGTAACGTGTAGGCACAACATTTGTACTTGTAGAGTCTAGACATCTTGGAAATTTTGTCACACTGGTCCTTGACAATTTTCGTACCTCGCATGGTCAAGTCGGATGCACAGAAAAATGACATGATTCGTTCATTCCGAGATCTACTCACTACTGTACAAATAACAGCGAGAATTGTCTGTTCCAGAGAAAGCACATACAGTCGAGGCAATGATGGATAAGAAGAGTTACAGGAGAGCAGAACAATACACTTGAAAAAACACGAGTCCATTCCCTTTTCCTGTCAGGTATATCTGGGTGGAGGGACAAGGACTTCGGAAGCGCTAGGCGCCGGTTGCTCCGTAGTTTGGGGCACGGGTGGGTCCTGAAGCTAGGGGCTCGTACTGGCCATTGCCGACGTCTGGGTATGGCCGTCAGCATTGGTCCTAGAATCGTCAATTTGGAGGACGTACACTGGTAGCCGCCCCTTCCGTAGCGCTCTTCAGCCTTCGTCTTTTTGTAGATAAGCCAAAAAGCGTGGATGTGTCCTGGTATATATCCCAAGCTACATCGGCGTGTCAAAGCCTTCGATGAGGAACTACGAGCGTTGTAATACGCACATGGTTAGGGCAATGTTGATAAGGAGATCACAGCTGCACCCAGTAATGAAGCCTGCGGCAGCTGGTGGAAAGAGGATTGCGACCTGAGGATGACAATACGATAAGAGTTGATGCGGGCATCGCCAGGATACTCACAATAATGAGAACAACGTCTGCGGTTTTGACCATGGTATCAGTGTTGGGAGCAAGAGTCGGAGTGGATGCTCGAGCTTCAACCTTATTTATTGCGTTACGTCATCATACGAGAGGTCAATTTACTCCCAATTTACTCCCTGAGCTCACTGCGGATGACAGCCTATGACAACTATCCACTGGTCCCCGCCCAGCCCTGGCCGTTGAAGGATGTTCACATATCTCCCTGGACGAGGATGATATGATACGGAATTGCTAATTACAAATAATGTTTAGTATCGACTTTTCGCAAGGGGAGGGAAGCATGTAATGATACGAAACAAGGGTGTGAAGGAAAAGATTACAATACAACAGCACAAGGGTATGTCATTAAGGGGGTCGTCGCAAAGGGAGGGAAATAAGTTACAGAGATGGGTCGTACAGGTTTCCGGCGGTGAATAGTGTGATTACAATATATTCGTGGTGGCTAGCAGCTTCACGAGTATAATTTCTCGTACTGAGACAGGGCAAAATCAGCAAAAGGATCAATGCAACCTAACAGCGTCACGTACTGCGGGATATGACAGTCGACGTGGCGCGGGTGTCCTGTTTGAAATTAAGATGGTTGTCAGCAAACAAAGACTCGAGGAGATCAAAGGTACATACGACTGCACAGGTTACATGAGGGTGAACCTTCCTCTTTTTTGATGAATGTTGATGATGAATCCCAACGAAAACATCAAGCATATCTGAAATAATGATGAGTGGCACAGCACAAAACGAGCGCTTTGGGTGACCCACATCTTGCGACGGGTTTCGGCTCGTTTGGTTTTCCGACGTATGATGTGACAAATTGTGAAAATTGAATGCCCGATTTGAGTTTTGATTCCAAAATGTCGAACTTGTTAAGGAATATCACAAATTCGACCGAGGCTAAAACCTTGTTGCTACATATTTCTTGCCAGAGCCTCAAGGAGTCCGTCTATATGCCCAGGAAAAGATCAGCGCATAGAAAAGCAATTCAATGGAGGAGGACCTACCAGTCGATTGATGCTCTCATCCTCGGCGAGAACTTGATTAAACCCGGACATCGGGGCAAGGAAAATGATAATGTTGACTACATCCTTCCTTCAATTTAGGCCTTTCTGAAAGGGAGATATGAATACCATCATCAAAGAACTGAGCCCAAGCAGCTTCAAAAAAAGAAAAGCGGGTGAGGACTCGATACCAAGACCTAGTTTTAGGATAATTCTCACCTCGCTGACTCCGATGTCCACCAACGTCGTAGATTGTCCATTCTCTTGCATTCTCGTTGGCTGCCTCAGCACGAATCACGTGTTCTTCTGGACCAGTGGTGATCACTCTAGCTTTCAAAACGTCCTCTAGGGACAACGTTAAATTGATTGTACACGTCTGAAAGGATATCTACACACCTGGCTTGGGCTTGTATTCTTCCTCTGTGATTCGCTCAGCCTGATCCAGAAAGCTGATCAAGCCTGTCAAAAAGAGCCATCGTTCTGAAAGATAGCAGATGAACGACTTACAACCCCGGTTGCTCTTCTAGAGCAATGTCCGCCGAACGCAACGACTGCTGTACCGCTGGATCATTCCACAATCTTGCGATATCTTCGCCGCACGCAGCTAAAATCCGGCGATTTCGGCCATCGTCCGACCCCCCCACTCGAGAAACATTCGACTCTTCTGATCGCCCACCAGCCAGCGCCTTCTTCCAACCGCTTCCCGAAGGAATAGAAACTTCAGGGGCCTTTGCTGGGTTGTATCCCTGCCCGTTGTCAGATGATCCAGAAAGCGCTTTGCTTAGGCTTTCTTCAACCTGTCGGAGAGGAGCTAATCGAATGCAGAGCTTGCGAAGCTCGGCTGTCATTGTGCCATAGGCGGGCTGATGCTCTTGTGTCACAAGAGCGGAATCGCGAAGTCCGGAGAACCTGCCCGCTAAGAAGTTGAGGATAAAATTGACGGATCGGACGAGGTTCAGGTGTATAACGGGGCGCCACACCTCGGCCTTGGTGCGAGCATTAGATATGAAAACGTTGGAAGTTGAAGTGTAAGTGTCAACGAACCTCTGCTTCGAATGCCTTTGGCGCGAAATGTAGCTCAAAATTTTTGAGGACCGTGGATTTGCCTGACTCTGCCTGACCTAGAGGCGTTTCCAAGTCAGGAGTTAGGATGGTCGTTTTGAAGTGAGCGCGCAGCGCGCACCTAGTAGTAATATCTTTGCTCTCGACACCTTTTTCTGTCGTTCACGCTCCGCCCCTAAAACTCGATCAATTTGATCACTCTTGCGTTTTGCTTCCGCCTCTTTCTTCAATCGTTCCTTCCGCTGGTCCTCAGTTTCGTCATGAGGCGGAGCTGGCGGCCACTGAGGAACAGAGTTCTTTCTTGGCATGAGCACGTCGGGGCGACGAAGGGTGGGTGTTCTAGGGTGGACCAAAGGGGAGACAAGAAGGGGGATTTGACCTCAAGCAGGATGCCAGTGGTCTGTAAATATAGATTTCCGCAATTACTATATATTCTCATGGGTAACGCCGTCCCTGCTTCGTTGGGAGTTTCGCGTAAATTAGTTTGTGGACCGTGTTTTTTATCCTTCGCAACGTCTTCCTGGCCCCCTGGGGTTCGATCAGGTTTGGCGGTGGCTTTATGGGGAATAGCAACCCTGGAAAGCCAAAAAAAACGAAACCATTCGCTACCATTCCTCACGATCGCGATCATGAGGGGCAGACTGACCACTGTGATAGGGTAAGTAGCTTCCTTGATGAGAGGTACGCGCATTCCTCCTGGGCCTGGCAAGATGCAGCCCTACTTATTCGCAAAAACGACTTGCTATGACAAAGATTTGCGCATCTTTCGTGGGTGATCCCATGGTGCATCATCCACGCACCCGCTCATATTGGCAATTGACAACCAATATTATGGCTGGGGTCAAGTGATGGAGAGTTTGAGATTGATTGATGATCAGACGACAAAGGCGCTCGGCATCTTGAAGTTCCAGTCGGAGGCCAACAAACGATATGAAAAAAGCCTGAAAACGTGGAGAGTCGACGTCGATCACGCACGACAAACAGGGCCAAATTCTTCCAAACAACTTTTTCGGATCCAAATCCCTTTTTGAGTGAACTTCACAAAAGGAGGTATGTATCCCTCGCTGTGTTCACGGCGGCTAACAACCTATCAATCAGCTAGCTGCGACACAGACGAAAGCACATACAGGCGAGAAACATAGCCCGTGAGCTAGCCATGTAAAGTAAGGTATACTTGCTTTCTTGAAAGACTTTACTAGACTGATCATTGGCTCCTAGAAACCTCTTGGGCACGCTGTTGTTTAGAAATGCTTCTCCTCAGCTTTGTGATGCGATTTCTGATTGTCGCGCACCATCAGACCTACTTTCATCGCCTCAGGTCTTGATCGACAGCTTGGGATCAGCACGGCGTACTCTGGGTCAGCTCTGGGTTCTTTCTCTGCAGGCTAATTCATGGGATCCTCTTTCTTCCGAAGCTTCTCCCAGGACATCTACTACCTGGTTCGACTCAGTGGTACATCATCATCACTTCGATTCACTGGTATCCCCGTCTGAAAGATACCCTCTGGGGTACAAAGTTTTATGACCGATCCCCCTCTAACAGTATCCGCTTCAAGCCCCAACTGAATTGAAGTCACGCCCAAAGCAGCGCAAAAGTATCGAACTACACCCACTCCTTCCCACTCCTTCCCTTCCACGCTCTCAAGATGTAACATTTGCCTCCGGTATCGTATCAGTGGCCCCTTAAAAAGGCTATTACTTGTTTATAGCTTAGCTTCCTCTTGTCGGTTCCGATTTTTTGTACCCAAAAGCCGCCGCAGTCCGTCATCAAGATTGAAGAGCTATTCTTACGTATGTTTGGGCGTGAGTGACATCATCAACTGGATGCGAAATGCGCCTTATCATTTGTCACGTCGCAAGGATACGGTCCGATATCTCGAAGACGACGCCCTCGTTCAGCTCTTTCGTGGTTGATAAAGTGCAACCTTGCGCCAGATTCAAGGGGACCACATTCTCACAGCGGTACATCATACCATCAGCGGTCAAACGCAGTCCAAGTGAGCGCTACATAGCATTGTGGAACACGGAAATAAACAATGAAGTCCTATCAAGCTCGGACTAGAAAGCAACCGATGAATATCACGGCCCGATGTCGCGATATCTCAGAGTCAAGATCCAAGGACGACGCTCTTCAATGTAAATGCTTTTCAAATGACTATCTGAAACGCATTGGGTTGGTCCAGACGACGCTAGATCTTGTCTGTCTTTTTTTCTTCTTGTCTCCGTGTTTTTCATGTGGTTGGCTGTTGAAGGAACAATTTGGCCTTCGACACCAATTTCGAAGCACCAACCTCTACACCGATACCATTGATCACACAGAACACGTCAGTAAGCGCTAGCACCGTGAAGCGTGGAGCACACAAGTAAGCAACAAAGAAGGGTCCCATCAAGCGACAAGAAAAACTGTACGTGATATGTTGAAAGGGGATGGATGGTGGAGCAGGAGACAAAAATGCAATGAACAATGAACACAAATGTGAGAGCGACTTTATACTACACGCAGCCAACATGTATAGGGACAGTAAAACGACAGTGGAAGTGGAAATATGATGAGGGGGAAAATGCACAGAGGTTAAAGAACAACAACAACAAAGTGAATGGGATGGGATGGGAAGAGGAGGAAGAGATGAGCCGAAGCATCATTCATTCATTAGTCGGGATGTAAATTGCAGAGTGAGTGAGTTATCCTGGTTGAGGACTAGCAGGTTGCGACTGTCCTGGGGACCAGGCAAGTGTGAGTGTCCAGGGGGGGCGCCAGACAGGTTGTGCTGTCAGCTAGGTGCATGAACGTGTATGATACAAAGGTCGAGCGAGGTCACGAACCGCGATAGGCCCAAGGTATAAAAAAAAAGGAAACAGACAAACGCCAGCGCGGGCGACGGATATATGTAGAGCAGCAACTTGCAACGTCGAGTTGTTCTTGAATATATAAAAATATATCTTGCACGCATATGTGCGGCAGCGGGTCCAAGAGGTTGGGTTGGGTTGGTTCTAGTTGAGAATGGAGCCAGTCGTCCAAGAGGTTGGGTTTCTAGCGGGACGGTTGGGGGCGTCAGTCGAGATAACTTTTCTCCAGGAGGGAGAATAGAATTGCTTCTTCACGAAGCAATCCGTTCAGGGGACCACGTCCCAGCTACAGCTTGAACTTCCTCCCCCATCACGAAGACAACGTCTTCTTCCTCTTCTTCTTCTTCCTCCTCCTCCTCAACTTCCTCTTCTACTTCTTCATAGCCAAGATCCCCTCCTTTCCCGTTTCCCTCGGACACCTCCAGGGCTTCTCCCTCAATCACGTCAGTAGGAGAATCCCGAACGCCACCCCCTTCCCCCGCACTCCGCCGACTCGACCCTTCCTGTCGCCCAGGTTCACCTTTGGCAAACGCCCTCTCCCCAGGTTCACTTTCACCCTGAGCAAATGCCAGAGTCGTCACCGCGGACTCGCCCGCCACATACTCCTCCATAAATCCTCCCACCTGGTCCACCCCTTCATCCTGTCCACGCTCAACCGCAACCGCCTCTGGATCATCCACGCCGCTCTTCTTCGCATCCGGCAACACAAAACTCTCCCATCCCCCCATACGTACCCAATCCCCGCCGTGATGCACCTGTGCAACGCTAGAAAGGAGGAGAACGTCTCGGACAAGCATAATGTCAAGCGTCAACTGCCTGACACGGTTGAATGAGGCGAGAAGTTGAATGGGTATCCATCCTTTTGAGTCCATCTGCGTGCAGTGTTTTTTTGTTAGTTGTGTAATTATAAAGCAGAGGAAAAGAAGGGGAGAAAGAAGAGAAGGAAGGAAGGAAGAGGACAGAAAAGGAAAGAATAAAATAGGAACATAATCAAAAAACAAAAAAAACAAAAAAGTAAAACCCACCCGTTGTCGCAAAAAGAAATCCTGAGCCATATTCTGCGGACTAAGATAATACTCCAACTGTCCAAGGAGGTAATACCTCGTCGGATCAAGGGGGAACGACAACGTCGACAGGGGGACCGGCATCGGCGGCGGCACTCCCTGCTGCGGTTGTACTTGACCATGAGCAGGCGGGGGAAATCCCTGGTACGCCGGCGCCTCAAAGCCAGGAAAATACCTCGGAGGCGGGAAATACGCCGTATTTGGCGCAAGCACGGAAAGAGGCTCGATGGGCTGGAAATGTGGGGGTTGGGAAAGGCTGAACGGTGCTTGTGGGTGGTGTTGGTGGTGTTGGTGGTGATGTGAATACACAGCACTTGGGCGACTACCACGAGAAGAAGAGTTGTACACTCCTCCTCGTGGGTACGCTCCTGCTCCTCCTCGGTATGTACCCCCTCGTCCACCTCCTCTCCGCCCCGAGTGGGCGTATCCTCCTCCACCGGTGTAAGACCCTCGCCTCGGTCTACCACCCCCAGAATGCGCAATATCATCCTGAGCAACAAACGACGGATCGTCAACCTCCGTCCTACTCACGTCCACGGGCCTCTGCGTCCCCACCTCGCCCCCTCTCGGGTGACTCCCCAAATCCAATTCAGCCGTCTTAGCCTTGACAAGTTTCTCCTGCTCCTTAACCAACTTCTCCTGCTCCCCTTCCCCACCCTCGTCCTCCTCGTTCACCCCTCCAACACTAACATTCGCCCTCCTCGACCCAAAGCCAAACCCGAAATCCTTAACCGAAAACGCGTCCAACCCTCCGCCTAGTCCAACGAGTGGGGATACGGACCCTGATGAGGGTTTACTACTCTCGCTAGCCGCGAACCCATTCGTGTTTGTTTTCAGTGGGATATTCAAGGTTGGACTGTCCTCGAGCTTCAGATTCGCATCATCGACACCCGCGTCCGCCTGGGGAGGCTGATCATCCAACGTCAGCCCCGTAGTCCCAAACTCCCACTTGCCCATCCCAGCACCATTCAATACACCCCCTTGCTCACTGCCATGCCTCGTCGTTATCCTTCTAACTCCCAACTCATCAATCGCCAACCCACCAACCCCTCCGCCTCCGCTCACCCCATTCACAGGCACAGGCACAGGCATAGAAGGTCCAGGACTCGGACTAGGCGTAACCTCTTGCGCACTCGCAATCGAACCAAACAACACCGGACCCCCCCTCCTCGCCTTCTTTCCATTCCCATTCCCAGTTGTTATGCAGTTGGAGAGATCGTACCCGTAGCTGAACCCAGGCGCTGCGTGTTCAGGTGGTTTCCTTCCGCTTCCATGGAGATGCACAGGCTGAGGCATGGAATACATCCCTTGTGGAGGTGGCGGGTAAACCGGACTATTTTGGCCCGAGCCAGTATGACTCGATGGATTGTGGTGGAGCCAATATGGCTGCGGCGCTGGCATCGTCTGTGGCGTAGGCATCGTTGAATGGTGGTGCTGGTGCGGCGTCGGCATCGTCTGCAAGGCTGTCGAAGAGCCAGCGGCAGGATACTCGAACGCAGGCCCAGGCCCAGACCCATACGCAGGGTAAATCGGGTACGAGTACGTCGGTGAGCCCGTTGAGGTGTTGGTGTTGTTCCTCGTGATGGTAATGGGGGAAGGGAGGTACGGCTGTGGTTGATACGGTCTATACGCGTCATCTTTTGTTAACGGTTTCATACCACCATTCGCGTTCGTCCCATTGAGCGTCGGGACGGGAGGAACGGAGTGATCAAGATCATCAGGCAATCGCCGACCACGAGCAAACAAGTGGGGACTGGAATGGACGCTCGCAGAGCGGCTGTTTACGCGGGAGTGAGATGTGCTTGCTGGCGTCGATTGGCGCCCTGATTGGTTCTGAGTTGATCCATTGGCGTTGGGGTTGGCATGGGCAGCGGTGGCGTTTCGTTTGTTGTTATTCCGTGAATTGGAGCGTGAGGATTTTGATTTTACTCGGAGTGCGTCTGCAGCTGCTTGGAGCTCTTCTGGGGGTATAGGAACCCATTTAGCTGTTTGATGGACTTTTATTACGAGAGAGATCGATGAAAGCGCAGAACGTACTTTTCCTCGGGGTATGTGACACGTTTTCCTTCTCCCTTTCCTGTTCATCCGACGTCCCACTCGCAGTTTCGAAACCCTTGCCGACCTCTCGCCAGCTATTCGTATCGACGATGGGTGAGCCATCAGTGGTGTTGTCGCGTGATGGAAAGGTGTTTTGTTGTTGCTGCTGATGTGTTGCAGCAGTAGCAGCAGCCATTTTCTCTTTCCTTTGACTCCAAACGTTCACGATGGTCGTGTCCTTTTGAGCAGCGACGATGGAGAGTGCTTTGACGGCCAAAGTGGGTGAAGTGGGATTGTCGAGAACTGCAGAGTCATCTTTTGACTTGTTCTGTACGTTCTTTGCGCGCTGAGCGTATGAGAGTGGCTGCGTGTGCAGCATTTGATTTCAAAGAGAAAGAGATGAATGATGATGACTGTCTGTTCTATTTTACATTTTACACTTCACGCCCCCTCCTTTCCCACGCTTCCCTGCATTAATTTCCTCGTCTCCTCCAACGCAATTCCCAATAAATTCGATCCCCACCGTTCACGTTGATTCAACGCGTTCTTCTCGCCAAACCCAATGCCCCATATCCGATCTCTAGGACTCGCTTCTACAATCTTCTTATCCCCCGTCTTTATCAATTTATCAAGCAAATCCGCGTTCTGCTTGAATTTGTACATGTTCCCTTGCACCACAATATCCTGCCGCGCAGCTACCCACTTGCCCTCGTCGAACCCGCTCACTTGTCGACCTAGCGCTTTGACGTGCGCCATATCACTCGACGATACTCCCCTCACGTTCAAGATCTCACGCGCCTTGCCGTAGTCGCCAAACAACAACGCTTTCTGCGTCATCATCCAGTGCTCGGCAGAGGCAAAGGTGACATCCTCCTCCTCGCCTTCTTCTTCCAGCTTCACTTTTACGGAAAAGGGTGATAGGTACCATTGCGATGCCCAACCGCTATCATTCCCATCAACATCCCTCCCCATACAGAAAATATCGCACTCACTACTCTTCGTTTGTCTTCCAGAAAAACACGTAGTCGTCGCGGTCTAACATTTGGCGGTTCGTTGCTTTCTGTTCTTTCTATTCTACTCTTCTTTTTGTACCTGTCTCCTTGGCAGTGCACGTAGAGTCGTCGTGACTCGCCGGTCGGCTTACAAGTCACCGTATTCACGGGAGCGAACCACAAGGCCGAAACCATCATTGGTTTGCTCGATAAAATCCAACAGACAACCATCCTTCCTATGACTGAGAAGACTCAGCGCCCATATCATAGGCCGTTCGGCGTCTAAGTCAATCCAACTCGATTCCAAGTTTTCACTATCGGAGTATCATGAAAATTCCTCATCGTGGCCTCGAGGAGTTGGGCCTACATTACATCGGATATGTAGTACAATGACGCCTTTCCATTTGACTTTGCGCCTTGAGT
>KN838706.1:0-20150 GCA_000827195.1 Laccaria amethystina LaAM-08-1
TGTGTTCCCTGGATTCGGAATGCTGTCCATCACGGACCTCAGCCCAAGTGTCATCAAGACAGCCCGGATCTGCAAGATCAACCTGTTCAAGTGGGTTGATTTCGAGGGGAGTCTCTGCCCTTATGACGGGACTAGGATGATCAAAGAGAGTGGAGGACTCAGCCCAGTCCCCTTGAACCGGACCGTTCACTCCAAGTTCAGAATCCTTCAGAAAAAATATGATTAGTGGCAATGCTACAGAATTGAGAAAACTGAAACTCACACTTGCGGCAAGAGCTGCCGGTGTGTTGACCTCCATTGCGGGCTGTGCTCCAGATTTGGCATGTCGTAGATATGTCGACTTCGAAACTTCGCGTGATATACCCTTGCAGAACTTGATGCAGGAGCAGGTGTACTTCTTTGTGGATTTTGAGGGTTCTTTGGGCATCGAAATGATAAAGAGTGTTTATTGAACTTGCCACCCATGCTTATACACAAAATTCTCGATGTAAAAGCGGTAAAATCGAGGCGTCTTGAATTCCAGCGATCTGCGCAATGTAATTTACCATTGCAACCCTGTAAACGTACCTTGAACACATGTATTTTTAGCGTGGGTCAGCGTTGACCAGCCTTACAAATCGCCTGAAATATAACCAATTCGATTGATGGTACAAAAAGTCACATAAATCGACCACAATCACTTTGATTCGGCCTCATCAGAGTTGATTTTCACTGGGTGTGACATGTAAAGTAAATGACGTCAGATGAAATCTGAGAAAGACCGAAAAATGTGACATTGATAATGTGAACCGTAACAACTTTACATCCTTGACCCTTCCGATGCTTTCAAAGGACTCTCTCAAAAAGCGGTCGCGTTTTTTCCGTCTTTAAGAGCGTCAGTCGCTCTGCCAACACGATTGCCTTTGCAGGATATGTGGGATTAGACGCGCTGTACTATCATCCGTGCGCTTTCCGAGAAGTTGACAGAGAATCTCGGAAAGGACACGGGCGGTGCTCATCTTCTTGACAGTGCGTATACCGCAATGTGCACAGGATAGTGATATACTCATAAAGACGTCTGTAGCTTCAACAATCGCACCCTTCGTTATCATACGATGCCGAAACCTCCACCCAAAGCGAAACGCGTTCTTCAAGTGAACATTGACGACGACGACGAAGGCAACTCCACCAATGCGCGGGGTCCCTACTCTGCGCAAACATGTAACATATGTCGTCGAAAGTACGCTTAGTTTAGTTGTGCATCCCCAAGAAAGCTGATCTTTGTCATAGGAAGACAAAGTGCGACGGTCAGAGACCTGTATGCGGTCATTGTCTTAAGTCAGGCTGGGAAGCAGAGGTACGCCAAACTACTCCAACCCTCAGTTCCCTGCTGAACATTCATCTCATCTCATAACAGTGCTCATGGGCAAGAGATCCCATATTCCGCAAAGCTCGAACCGAGGCCCTCTTCGAATCAATGCAAAAGAATAACGAGGCGCTCCGCGAGTACGCGAATCACCTTGAATCGCTGCTCGAGAAATGCTGTCGAGAGCATGGGGGAAACATGGACACTTCATACCTTCGCCTTCGACCCAAGGACGACTCAGACGCACTGATGGGGGTTACTGAAAATGTGGCAGATTATAGCACAGAACAAACTGAAGAGACTGGTGTTGATTCTGATCCGGAGAACGATCCTACAGTTGATGAATTGTGCATACCCACCCGGATTCTGAACGTGCGGCTCTCTCTCCCATTAGAAGGATAGTTCGTTTCTTGACAATTAATACAGCTTGAAGAAGGAGGGTTTTTTCTCGCACACACCGTCTTTCGTTTTGTGCAAGTTCCCCTCCCAGCCGAGGGGCCCTCTCGATTCCCAGCCATCGCCGAGAACCCTGACGCGACATATGTATTGCTGTTAGACGATGTGGATGTCAGCCACTATAACCCCGATTTTGACTGGTCAAGACACCTCCCTTCCAACCTCCACCTCGACAGGAAGTCCCATGACAAGTTCGTTCCATGTCTCTTCTTTTGAGATGCTCCAATGCTGATGTAGGCAACACCACCAGAGCCCTTGACCTCCTCTTCAAATTCTTTACCTCCTGGTGTTTCCGCATTGTCCCGGATCTCTTCCTTCGGGACATGTACCGGGTCATCGGTCCCCGCTCCCGTACCCCGCCCAAGACACCGCACTACTCACCCATGCTCCACAATGCTCTCGTGGCACTGGGGACGGCGTACCTCGATGACCCAAACATCCGGGACTTCAAGTCCCGTCGGTGTTTTGCCGACGCTGCGAAGAGCTACCTAGAGGTGGAATGCCAAAAACCTCAGTTGAGCGTGGTGCACGCGTTGGACTGCCTGGCTGCCTTTCACGCTTCTCAGAGAGATCAGACACTTGGGTTTCTCTATTTTGGTCAGTCGCCTTCTCACAAATTTGAAGACACTCTTTTTTTGATAGAGGTTGTGGTACAGGCATGACCGCCTGGATGAGTCAAGCCCGTTAGTTCTTTCCCTTTAAAATCCACAACTCCATGTTTCTGAAGCCTTTTCATCGCAGTGGGTCTAGGCGTCGATTGCTCGGACTGGGTTAAACTCGGTCTCATCGACGAGACTGAGAAGCTTGACCGAAATTGGGCGCACTGGACCACACTCTCGCCGGTTGGTCAATCTTTCATCGCTCATTAAGGATGCTCTTACTGTTTCAAAATTTAGGATATGTGTTGGTCCCTGTACGTGGGACGTGACTTCTGCGTCACATCTCCATTGAATTCACCTGTCCCCGTCCCTTTTGTGGACACGGATTTAGACCAAATGCCATGGTGCCATCCACCAGCGGGCATCCCCCCTCAACCTAATTATGTTTCAAAAACGTTTGCGGTGACGTGTGAGTTGTTGACGATCGCACGCCGCATTATGGATGTTGTGTAAGTATTTTGTTTGATGATGGTTTACGTTCCATGGAGCTGACATGATTGCTTTTTTCATCCAGCAATAATCTCAATCGAGCTCGTTCTCGCCCTATGGTTCTTGATGAACTTATCACTGACATCGAGTAAGTTTCCAAATGCAAATGTGGGAATGCCTTTTATTAACGATTATCTTGCCCAGCATCAAACTCAGCATCTGGAAAAGCTCGCTTTCTCCAGAAGTTGACATCGGTATTACGTCCCGCCCAACCGCCACCCCTCACCGGTTGATGCTCCACCTAACTTATTGGTGGCTTTTCATCCTCCTCCACCGCCCCTTCTTCCACCGTAGAGCTAAGTTGACTCACTCGACTGACAAGGAGATTGACCATGTCAAGGTGTGTATGTCGTTGTTGTGCTCGATTACGCCAATTACTGACCTCGTTCGACTCAGCTCTGCAAGCGCGCCGCAGAAAATATCATGGAGCTCCTCGCCACATGGCGTTCCCTCTACACGTTACGGCACACCCCCATCACCCTCACGCAGACGATCTTTTCAGCAGGAACAGTATACGTCTTATGGGGCGTCCAAGCAACCTCCGGACCCCGCGTAGCACATAAAGAGCTCAAGACTGCTCTGGACCAACAAAAGCTCTGCCACCAGTACCTCGTCGAGATTGGGAAATCGTGGCAGTGCGCTACGAACATTGCGGGGATCCTGAAAAACCTCATGCAAGAACAGCTGAAGCCCATGCTGGTGCGCAGGCAGTTGGTCCCCAGACTAGCGGAAGATGAGGGGATTACCCCACCTGCTATTCAGAAGTCGTCCTCTGCTACTTCTCGTAAGCGCACGACGGCGACCCTACCCCGGAAGGGGAAACAAAGGAAATCGTCAAGGGGGAAGGGACAAGCGCTGGATACTGTTCTCCCGCCTCTAGATGCTACATCCAACATCTCCGCTTTACAGGGCGTCATTCGGCCACAAAACTCATTCTCCGCCTCCCAGATTCAAGCTTCTACCTCATCATCTTCGACCTCATCATTCTCCTCTCCCCCGATCCAAATACCAGCGCCCACATCTTCGACCTCTTCATTCCTCCCTCCCCCCATTCAAGCTTCGACCTCCGCATCCTCCTTCTCCGCTATACCATTCGAACATCTGGATGCATGGGGCTACCGAAATCCAGTTGGTGGTTCAGCAAGCTCAATCTCACCACCCTCCCCGTCCGTCTTTAGCAATCTCAGCCCGGAGATACCCCAACAAGGATACATCATCCACAACCCAACCCCAGCTCCGGTCGTTGTAGAAGGCCCTCCTCCTCCTGTGAATATGGGCAACATGAGAGATAAGCAGGGATACATCCGCGAACAACGAGACCCAATCTACTCATTCACAGAAGTCCTTTGGTTCCTTGCGAATCAAGCCGATTCATCATCATCATCATCGACAAGCTTTGATCTGAGCGGTGCCACTTTGTGGCCTAGCGTTGAACCGATGAATATTGGGGGAGATCGAGAATACTTACCGTTATGAAGATGATGCGATGACGGATGAGGATCGTGCGCAGTTGAATTATTGGCTTCAGCAGCTACAGTAGTAGTGGACTTTTTGAGCTCCTGGAGGAAGTTATTGGTTTTCTTTTGGGCTTTTTCGCTGTCTTTTCGATCGCGTTTCTTGGAATCTCACCAATTTGGACTGACTTTGCAGGTTGCCATGAAGTCGTGACTGGCATGATGTTTGCTGGTCCAGGGAAGAGCTGGAGAATGAGCTGGAGTTGCGGGACTGGATCCGATTCGATGGCCACTGGCGCACGGGGCGAGACCGTGTTGTTACGTTTACACAGTTCATTGTGGTTAGGCGAATGGGACTGTTAAGGAACACGCTGCTGGTGTGCTAGTTCGTCGACAAGGGGTTTACGTTTGGGGACCTCGGGGGAAGTACTCGGAAATACGCTGACATCGTTAACAAATCGTTAATCCATGTAAAGGAAACTGCCAGTATGTCTGCTGATTCTGAACCTCGACGTGATAGAAGTCAAGGATATACCCGCAACTCCTTCTTTTCTTCGTTATCACGTTGTTTGAAGGCTATAAGTTGTTTCCTGCTTAGGAGCCGGGGTTCCGTGCATACATTTATCTCGATCTCATAGCTCGCGAACTTCGTGTATATACCATCCATCAGCAAGGGTCAAGCTGGTTAAGATTCATACTATCGCCTCCCACAATCTTCAATCAACCAACCAATCAGGCCTCCAGATCAACTTCACTTGTTCTTCCCAGGTCTTGTCCGTATCCTTCTTGAAAGATTCAAGACTTTCAATCACGCCACTTCCCCACAGTTCTGTGGGACGCAAATGCGCATAAACTCCATCGGCTCCCATTTGAAGCGTTTCTATAAGTATTAAAAAATGAGTTTTATGATCGCGAAACCGTTAGATATGTACTCACCCTTCCCATCGGGGGATTCCCAACTAATGTTTTTCTCAACATCGTCATATTTGAGCCTCGCGACGTAGACCAAATCCTCCGCATCAAAATGTTTGATAAGAGTTTTGTAAACCTGGGCTGCGGTCGATAGATGGATAAAGTGCGTGTCCACATCACTCAAAGGAAGAGTGGGGAGAAGATTTGCAAAGGTGGAATCCGAAGGGAGTAGATTCTTCGACGAAGCAACCAACTTGTAAAGGTATGTCGGTTTTTTTTTGAACATTTTGGGTCAGGGAGTGAAGGGATTGAAGGAAGAGGACAGAGGTGGCAAAGTTGATCGAATATAAATCAAAAAGCTACATCCGAGTCAATCCGATTATGGGGCATATGACTACCTTGATGGTATTGAGTATTGAAGAATTAAAGAATTTGGTGGTCGCCTTGATCGAATGCAATTTAGAACGCGGTCATGGGGGCACTGATCATCAGTAGATGCTGAGTGTTGCGCGTGCGATGCACAATCTTCAGCCGAACGGCGAAGATTGCCAACATCTAGGCTTGCTCTTTCTCTTTCCGCCCCGCCCCTTCAGAGCTGCCTGCATCTTGTTTCTGTGGCTAGTGCTATCGATGTGCTGGATGAACGCTGTTACGTGGTGCGTTATCTTCGCTCAGGGTCGTTGTTATTGCTAACGTACTTGTGATCTACATGCACTGCGCACCTTAACTCCTACTTATGTAGAGGTTACGATCTCGCTTCAATCTTCGCCATATGTCCTTCTCAATTGATATCTGTTCCCTTTCCTTGACCTGCTATTTGCGACACACCGGTCCTCCGACGGGCGGCTGCATGAGGTTTCATCATGACTCAGTTTATCATCGGTGCACTAGCCGTGGTCTTTGAATCTGATAGTGTGCCATAAGTGCTTTGAGGGACCAGGTAAGTATTTTAATCATCCCACTCTCGGGTTTATCCTGAGGTGGACGCATCAGGCCAGCTGGAGGATTGCTTTAATTTACGGACTCATGTCGATGTTGGCGGCCGGCGGTACGGTGAAGCAGTTACTTGTGGTTTAGTTGAAGCGCTGTTCGATACGCGACGCTAGAGGCGGTCCATATATCTGTAGCTTAGCTCGACTTCCTAAGTATTTGCGGTATGCTTAAGATAATTGTATGGTCCTGTCATTATTATTTGACGGATATAAGAATAAAAGGATGGGACAAGGTAGTAAGTTATTAGTCGAAGTGGATGCGGTCATTCCTTTCCTCGCTTTTGCTTTGTTTTTTCCGACTGCATCCAATTTTTTTTTTCTTGTATCGCGGTAGCGTCGTCGCTCACCACTCAATAGAATAAGGCTACGGAAGGCTAATCCTGCCGACTGGTAGACAAAAAATGTAAGTTTGATTAAAAATGCATGCAATCATTTTATCATCCTCGCTCGCTCGTAATCATAAAAGCTTTGATTTCTGCGTTAGACGAGAGGCACCGACGATATTGTTTAATACTAATGCATGCGCATTCGACGGCATACTAAACGAAAGACCACTTTTCGGCTTCATCAGCATGAAGAGCGACTGGATAAACTCCATGGTCCAGGGCGCCAAGATTCACCGCCCAGGGACTAACATGGTGATCATTGGGGACCGAGAAAATTCTAGGATTGCATGAATCAGCGCTAGATGTCACGTAGATTGTGAAGAGACTTCGCACTTGTAAAAGTTGGTGTCAGGGACCTTCCGGATGGTGAACTTCTTCTTTTGGGCATCACCTCGGGCGTGAAGGGCCCTCCCAGCCTCTGGAGCGCCATTGTCACGGGTACCGAGGAAGCGATCATGATCGCCGGGCCGGGAGTTCTTGAACGTGTAGGAATCACCGTCAGCATCCTTCTCGACAATCCACTGCGAGTACATCAGCGCGGCTGCAAACTAAGACCTCATGTCTTACCTTCTGGTTGGTTTGGTTTGCTTGTGATTCTCGACTCTGTACTAAGGGTGAAGTCAGTACTTGCAAGTGAATAGAGACAATGCTTAATGTGTACGTACCCGTGTTGTTAGCATGATTCGCGTCGAAGACCGCGGTCGCGAGGGGAGCGTTGGCTGCGATGCTAAGGACAGTACCTGTACGGTTGTTGGCGATCTGATAGGTGCCATCTGCCAAAGGCAACTCAGCAACCGGACGGAAGGACCAAATCTGGGCACGCTGGTTGTTTTTCGTCTCAATTTTTCGTTCCGGAGTCGCAGTCTGCGCAGCCTCAGCCACATGAGCCTCAAGAACAATAGGAGCACCGTCGGCATGACGGTCGAATATTTGATCGTCCGCGTCGATGTTGTGGGTATCGCGCGGGCCGCCAGTTGCCAGAGTGACCGCGTCGTGGGCGTGCTTGATTCTAGAATTATGCACGTTACATAACATTTGATATCAGGCAGACAGTCAACTGAGACTCCGCACATGTACTCTTCAGACGGCCCCGTTACCAGCTCGATGACGAAAGTCGCCTCGACGTCGTTGTCCACTCCAGTAAGGCGGTGATTGACGTGGCCCGCCTCCCGAGAAAGGTAGTGATCAGTATGTTGCTGGTTCCGGAGCCTCCACTCGTTAGCGTTGCCGCCCGGTTGGATGAGTTTCCACTGTGTAGACAGAGTAGATCAACACGTGCGACAGTGGACCTAGCCTCAAGGCCTCATCTCCTACCTGCTGGTTAGGTCCCCCATGCCATCCCCAACCCCTAACTAATGATGCTTGGGTCAGTATAGCGCTACAAGCATTGGAGGACAGTTGATAAAGTAGGCGTACCAACATGCGCGGCTGACATATCAAGGACAGTGTGGGTCAGGTCATTGTGAATAGTATAAAGAGTGTCCTTTCTCAAAGGCATATTGTGGGATGCAGAGACTCGATTTCGTGAATGGGAGACAACAAGAAATCGTAGGGTTTGTATGCCTTGTAAATCGGGAATTTTGGAGGAGGGTCATCAGATGTAATCACGATGAGGTGGTGTTACTTGTTCATCGATGGTGCCTACAACAAAATAGTTCTGGACGAAGGACGGAGATCTAGATGGATGTAGACACGGCATTGGCACGGCCATGATGTATTTCGGGGGTAACTTCTGGAACGACAGCTGAGGAAGACACATTGACAGTTAATCTCGGCTCCAGATGGGATTTGGGAGGTGAGTAGGCTCGTGAACAACCTTTTCTTTTCGAACGCCGCAAACTACGTTCAGAAACGGTTCAATGGACAAACGAACATTGCACTCTTCCGTGACGCGATAGCTGTAAGGGAAAGGGAATGTGTAGTGTAGGGTGAAGGGGACCGTGAGATCGGGAGTAGCGGTTGCACCGTCGTGTTAAGGGAAGTACGCAAGGGTCAAACAGCCCAGCCTCCTACCCATCGTTGTGGGTCGAAGGAAAATACTGACTTAAGTAAATTTTTGTAGAAATTTGCTTACAAATACCATCATTTATTTTCAAACTCCCTACTCTTCACCCTCAACTATTACACCACTATTTGGATGAAACATGACTGGTGCGTGAGGTTAGCACCATGAACTGACAACGTATTTTTAGAACATGGTGTCAAGGTGGGTGTGAGCTGGCTGCTAGAAAAAATCTGGGATTTGCACATTGTGGCACCAGTCAACATGGTTAGCATTTGTAGCCTCATAATGTAGTTCATGAATCATAGCAGGTGAGTCAATTATAGATATGTGGCCTTTTGTGTCTTTTCATAGCTCAGATATTCCGTTGAGGTTGTAAATGCAAAATGTCATATATTAAACAAATATTAAATACTAATAGCCACAACATTATATATTGAGACTACAGTAGCTACAACCTATATATGCCACTGCCAGCTCTCAGGTATCCTACCTCCATCAGCACAAACAAATTGGCTAGAAGGAAAGATGGAGTCAGTTTTATGCAGGCATAGTCAAGTGAATAAAAACTTACCCATGAATTCATGCCCCACCCAGATCAGAGCCTCTGTCCCCTACCCAGATCAGAGAACTGTGACTCAATCCCACCCAGGTGTTGCCTAAAACAAAAATAAGACATACAAATTGGTAAAGAAGTTACAGAAAAAGGGTTTGAGGAACAACTTACACAAGGGATGAGGGATGGACAACTTGCATGAAGCACAGAGAGAGGGAGGTGCAGAAAGAGAGAGGCACAGAAGGAGAAGGGAAGATGACAAGGGAGGAGATGATTGTGAAGGAAAGACAAGTGAGTTGTGGTTTGTTTCCACATGTTGACTCATCCATAGTGTTTTAAGCAGAGATTGAAATGACTTAGTAAATTTGAACATCTGGACCTAAGCCATTGTCAACAATTGTGAAGCTTTTGACTCTGGGTCAGGATCTGAATGAACAATAGAATATTGATTAACTACTAGTATATATAAGGCCTCCTAGGTACTTTTTACATACTCAATACAACAGAATAATATTTTCATAGTACAGTAGAAGTTCTCATAGTGCATAATGCCGGGAAGGGCCAATTGCTGATGCATTATTAGATTTATGCAAGTGTAGATAAGTGTAACAAAATGTGACAGTTACATATTGTGTGACTCTGTGTGACTCTGTGCTGCTAAACCACTTGTCCAACAATGTCTGCTTTGCCTTCACAGTCCCCACCCTCCTCAACTCGATTCTAAACTGCCTCAGACTTTGAGAGAGGTCAAGAGAAGTCTTGGAGTCTCCATATTCAGCTGAGGCTGTATGTTTAGACCTAAATTCACTGGGTCCACCCAGGTATAAACTTGGCATCCATGGTGGAATGATCTGACCACTTTTTATGCCAAAATTTTCTGGGTTTCCATTCCCCTCCATAAATTGAAATAACAAATCCATTAATGATAAAATATACTTGTAGAATAGGTTTTCTGCTCAGAATATGGTTCTACAGCATCTACTTTTAGCCTGATATATTTCAATTTGTTTCTGAATGTTTATTACAAATCTAAATATAGCTCAGATGTGTTTTATGATTGAAAATTCTCAGAAATGATACATCCTGAATCAGTATTGGTGACAGGTATGTTTTTCTGTAGGCTTTGTTTGCCCAAAGAGCATTCACATATGTTTTTTTGGGATTGAGAATGTTTGTGATTTATTACGAATCTAAATATAGCTCAGATATGTTTTATGATTGAAAATTCTCAGAAATGGTACATCCTGGATCAGCATTGATGACTGGTATGTTTTCCTGTATTCTGTGTATTATTATTATTTGCCTAAAAAGCATCCAAATATGTTTTTTCTTGGGATCCTGAATGTTTGTGATTTGTTGCAAATCTAAATATAGCTCAGATATGTTTTGTGATTGAAAATTCTCAGAAATGGTACATGCCAGATCAGCATTAAGGACTGGTATGTTTTTCTGTATTCTGTGTATGTTTTGTTTGTTCAAAGAGCATCCATATATGTTTTTTATATATCAAAATCCTTCTGCAAAAGCTGCATTTCACCACAATATTTTAATTGTGATAATTCTCAATTCTCTCCTTCAAATCTTGTGTTACAGCTACTCAGAGCTACCGGGTGATGTAGAAATATATTTCCGATTTTTTTAAGAAAATTCCACCTCAATTAGAGGTGCGGAAGGTGATGGATGCACAAGTCATGTTCTGGATGACCTTTTCTAAGTAACAAACAACCATCAACAAGGGTTGCAAAAGGTGTTGCCACATAGATACAAATATTTGCCCCCAAGTGCCCAGATCTTCAAAAGGCACGGTTATTCATCCTCTACAATTGTATTTAATGAAAAATATACATTTTAGTACTCTAAAAGTAGAACATAGCCCATTTTTCCATTTTTCATATTCATGGCACCCTCGCAAGTGGATGGATGCAGCATGGTGAACTTGGATGACATGTTGGAAGCTGTAGACAAACAGATGCAAACTTCCGAAAAACAACAGAAATTGAGCAAGGAGAGGAAGGGAACACTACACTGACAATGGTAGAATATCTCAGCATGATTAATTTACAACTTTCGACTTGCACTTTTATCAGAAGTTGGCTAAAAGTTGTAGAGAAAGGAGTATTTCTGTCTTTAAAGCTCAAAAACATATCGTTCCAGCAACTTGTAAACTAATACATGCCAGCTATAGCCTACCGACATCCATAGCATAAGGGAAGGATATTAGGACAGGGAGTTTTGTATTTTGAGTAAAATAACACACCTGAAAGTCTTGTTCTCATTTTTTAATTTTTAGGAGGGTTTTAAAACATATAATTGTGTTGGTAAACCTTGGTCTACTTGTCTAATTTTATAGGAATTAGATTCACATGATCCTAAGTAAAGGTTAGTGTCAGTACAAAGTTTCTGAGTACTGTATTCACTTTGTTAGTGAATGGTTTGTTGTGAAAGTCAGTGAATAAAGTGTAATTGTTAGGATTTAAACCATACTGTGTCCACTGAAACCATCCAATGGCCATGAAATTTACATCGAAATATTCAGAATCAAAAACTGAATGGATTTACAAATGATGAGATAGGTGTAGAGAGTCACAATAAAGCAACTGAAAGTGCCAGAATCTCAGGTGCAAATTTAAACTCTTCTGACTTTTACTCCCTGCCCAATAAATACATATTACTACCTATCTCAAATGTTAGTCATATTCCTCAGCACCTTTAAATACATTTTTCCATATTTTTTTCCCTGTCAATAATGAGTGCATGAGCGAGTTGCACAACATTCATTCAGTGCTCAGCATTTTCTGAGTGTTGTTCATGTGTGGTTGAGCAGCCACATCGACGTCTCTGCCACTTCCCATCATGCCTTCCACTAATCAACTGATGTGTCGACTCTCTGCCAGTGTCAGGAACCCCAACACCAGTCTACCCATGGATGGCGATGTGTGTGCACCGTTACCACCACAAAGGGTGACAAGTGCCCATCACCAGCATCACCAACCCAGGTGAGCATGTCCCCTCCTTCCCATTCCCATAATCAAAGACACAACCCAGTTGCCACACTGCCAACAGTGACATGGCAACCAAGTGACCAACAATGGCCAATTCATTGTTCATCATCATCAGACCAGCACAACACAATGTGGACAACCAACACGATGACCAACAATGAGGCTTGACCATGACACACAACACATGCTCACTGTTACAGTGACAAGTGCCCATCACCAGCATCACCAACCCAGGTGAGCTCAAAAGTCCCCTCCTTCCCATTCCCATAACCACACACACAACACAGTTGCCACATCACCAACAGCAACCTGGCAACTAAAAGATGAACAATGGCCTATTCATTGCTTGTCGTCATTGGATTGACACAACACAGTGATGGATGACCAACACAATGATGAACAATGCCATGATGGCTTGACGATGACACAGGATGATCCTACTGATGATGCAACATCAACATGGGTGGACAATGATGACTGCGCTGTGACGCCCAGGATAACGATGGCACAGTGACAATGCAAGACAACAACAATGTGACTATGATGCAGGACAGCAATGACATGACTATGATGCAGGATGAATAAGGTACAGCAAGCGAGGATGGTGGATGCAGGATGGCACTGATTGCTGGAGGAGGGCAGGTGCACTGAATTGCTGGGCATGCTTTTTTTTCCCCAGGTCGTTAAGAGCTGATGTACCTGTTATTTTTTTAAATGTATATTATCAGATTCTCTATTAGCTCCTTTTTACCCTTTTTGTTTTCCTCTATGCTGTGTGGTAGAGTAGCTACCTTTTTTTCAAGTTCATTTCAATGTTGTTTACATTTGTGTACCAACAGCATCAAAGGCCCCAAAGTCATCCAAAAATGGTTTGTCGCATCCAGCTTATTTCAGTCAGATTTGATGGAAGAAAACTATTTAGGAGGGTCAGAACATTATCAAGTATATATTTGGTGAGGTTTCAGAGGTTGTTTCTAGGACAAACAAAGCTGTAGGATATATAAATCTCCTCAGAACTAAAACTGTGCATTGTTGACAATTGTGTACCAAAGGCATCAAAGGCCCAAAATGGATATGTCACATCCAGCTATTTTGGCTGCAATTGATGGAGGGAAAAATACAGCAGAAGGCTTTGGAATGAATAGTTGCAAATACAGCTATTTTGTGTACCCTGGTATGCCTGCCTGGGTGTCCTGGGTAAATCCACAAAAAGATGCCATATGACAAGTGGATTACTCTGATCCAGATTGTAAGTGCCCTGGTAGATTAACCGACATTTCATGGCAAAGTCTTACAGCCATGGGTGCCATATTTAGGGGAGAGGCATTCATCTTCTCACACAAACACATCAACTCACCTATTCCAATGTCCTCCTGTTCGTCCTCCTCATCATCAGACTCAATCTCCTTGATCTCACCCCTCTTGAGTGCCATTTTGTGGTTTACCTGGTCAACAATTTCATTTTATAGCAAAAGATCACTTAAATAGCACTTAATCTTAAGATAAAAGGCTCAGTCTTGAATTTTCTAGCAAGTGATCACTTAGATTCTGATCAATCTTGCCTAGAGACCACCAAAATATCCTATCTCATATTGCATATCTGCTCTCAAATCATTATGCATTATGTGATATGCAAAGCCCAAGACTAGCCAATGTGGGAAGGGCCCAAATGTGATGCTTAATGAGAATTATTCATAAGTAGGTCATGCATTTTGAGAACTTCTACTGTATCTAGTGTCCACCTTCCTACCCATATTGAGGCTGCCTGTCAGCCAGGTGTGTACCAGCTGCAATCAGCTAACCTCTGGCTTTTGGCCTCCAGCTAATGTCAATGTGCTATCAGGCAGCCAAAATGTTTCATTATATCTGTCACAACATATGATCTATGTTTAGAACTTTTGGTGGTGTATGGCTGGCATTTTGCAAGTGTAAACAACATAGCCAGTGGAGGGTCACCATCGTTCTCACCTGAATGTAGTAGTTAGGGCCCAGAATTTTATCAGTACATACAAATGCATCTGCAGTGACTCACCATCAACAACACATGGAATGCACACATCACCTTGCCAACCCTACTGTTAAGTCAGACAAGGGGTAAGGTTGCACTCTGTTTTGCCTACCTTATGCAGCTGTCATGGGTCACACTAGTGAGTGAACACGAAGTAGAATTGATAAAAATGAGATATTTTGGCCACAACTGTGTTTTTGAACTGAAAGGATATTCTAGTACATTTGTATCATCTCATTAGTTCTCCCAGTCCTCCCATGCCTTCACACTTTAATATTAGGCAATCTTTGAACACTTTAGCATCACAGACACTTATGAACACCTGGTCTAGTGAACAATAGGTGGAAATAATACAGTACCCTGGCAGTGGACCCTGGTGGCTATGTTGTTTACACTTGTAAAATGCCATCCATAGTGGAGGGTGAAGGAAAATTAAGAATGGGGAGCTTGAAAAGGAGGCTGCAAACAACCAAGCATTTGGTGAAATCAATTATACCCATGACCCCCATGAGAATCATCATGTGCCAGCTCAAATTGGTTGTCATGCCTTGCCTTGGTTATCTCCACACTGACAGTCCACAATGCACAATGCACCTGGTGCACACTCAACAGTAGACTTATTAGACCCTTGTTAAACATGAAAAAAGCAGCAGCCATTATATTGAGTACTTCCAGGAAGACAAAAACCTGAACAAGTAGATGGTATGATTTTCTATGAAAAATGCAGTACAATTTTTACAATTGAAAGACTGGTCTCAACCAGTTTTGGTCTGAACTGGTTGAGAACTGGTCTTCAACCGGTCTCAGAGCTACTGACATAGGGAAAATATGTATATAATTGACTAAATATACTAGTACTATGTGAGGGGGAGCATTTGTGCTTTCTTGTTGCTGTCCATTGTCAGCTGTCGCCATGTTTTTTGCATTGTCCTCTGTCATCTGTCGTTGCTGCCACATCACATCATCGACGTCCGCCTGTCTCCATTGTCATCGCATGGCTGTTGTCATATGCTGTTGTCATCGCCAAAGGTGGCAGAGAGTGAGGGAGGTCTTCTCCATGTGCCGTCAATGTAGCTGGTGCTCATTGTTGTTGTTGTGGTTTGTGTGAGGTAGGTGAGAGAGTTGACAACAGCCATGCACAGCAGGTGTTTGTTGTTGCCATTGTGGTTGGTGGGCGTGGGTGGTGGCGGCCGTAGGTGATGTCTGGCAGGGGGGGTGTCATTGTGGAGGATGATGTGGCATGCTGTGGCCATGGGTGTCGTTGCTGAGCCTCCAGCACATGGGGTGGCAGTCGATGTGTGAGCATACACATCGTTTAGCCCATCATGGGTGCTCACAATGCAAAGTGGTCATCATGAAGGGTGGTGATGGTGATGGGGAGAGTGTGGAGGAAAGTTGTGTTTGGTTACAAGTTGTGTTTGTATTTGGTCATGAGTTGTGTTTGTGTTTTGTGTTTGTGTTTGGTTACAAGTTCCGGTTGAGACCAGTTAGACCGGTTTTTTGTTGGTCTTCACAGGATCTTCAAATTATCACAGAAGGTGTATGGATGCTTGACATTCATTGTCCCAAAATTTCAGAGAGAGATTCAAAGATTTGTGTTCTGGGTGGTGTTTTAAGGTCCAGTTCAGTTTGGTTTTTGGACCTTGATCAGGTCCAACCACAACCACAACTGGTTCAGACTGCACCCTCAATTCCATTCAACCAGTTTAAACAGGTCTTACATGAGGCTGGCCTCAACCAGTCACAACCAGTTGGGTACTCAGTCTCAACTGATTTTACAGTAGAAATATACCTATTTCAGAATATAACTATGTATACTAAATAAAAGGACCCATTGCCACCCTGTGATCAGAGGCTTGCAGCAGCAGCATGGGGCACATTATCAACAGGATAGAGCTCAAAAACAAAGGGAAGTTAGTTTGTAGTAAGAAATGAATAATAAGAAACATACTTTACAGCCCAAATGATGACAAATGTCACTCATTATCCTCACCTACACTATCTGTTGTTGCCACATTGTCATCTCCACTGTTCATTCCTTGATGCAAAGAGGCAGGGGTAGGGCCAGGATAGTGGTGGTGGTGCCTTCCTGTGTCATTGTTGGGTCACCATCCTTTGGTTCACCATGTTGTCATGTTGTGTTGGTCTGATGATGATGAATGACCGATGTGTGTTGGGTTGTTTGTTGTTATGAGTGGGGCCTACCATCCATATCATATAACCATGGCCTAGGCCTGAAGGGCCTTCTGCTGGCTACCACATAGTTTTATGAAAAGTATATCTTATATAGGCCAGGCCCTTTTATGATTGAGATTTTTTCATAAAAAGCCTTGTGATTTTCAATAACTTTTCATTTGAGGCCAGCTCTTATCATTGACTGCTTTTCATTACTGCTCGTATTTTCATTGGATACTTTTCATTGCAGGCCAGAACTTTTCATTGCAGGCTGGCACTTTTCATTGACCACTTTCATTGCTGCTGGTATTTTCATTGCAGGCCAGCCCTTTTCATTGCAGGCCTGTAATTATCATTGGGATTTTCATTGCCCCTTGGAATTTTCATTGGCTACATTTCATCGCAGGCTACCTAAAAAGGAAATATCTCCTATTATGGTCCAGCTTACACTGTAACATCACTTCCCTAGCACCCTCAGTGTGAGCCAAAGATTTTTATTTTTATTTTTATTTCCTTTTTTCTCTCTGAAGAAACCCATGAAAAGAATGCATTTGAAAAAGTTTCAGTGTTTTTGCCATAGTGTTTCACTTTTTGGAGCTCAAATGAAAAATTCCAGCCCTCAGGAAACCTTGTGGACAGCACCAATATATTGGGAAATGCTAAGAAATGATGTTTAAATGACATGCCATGATAGATGTCCTTGATTTTCCATAAATGATAGGACCCTATCAGACCCTTATTACTATATTAGGGTGTGCACAGACCATTATTAAGGTAGAGTTAGGGCTTGTTTCACTTTTTCAAGGTCAAAAACTTGAAAACTTGAGCTACAGCTCTGATTTTCACACTGCAGACAGCTACAATCAATCTGAGCATGAATATGCCATTTTTGAGTGTTTTCAGCTTACTTAAGAAGTGTAGTTAGAGAAGGTTTGTTTTTCTTGATTGCCAGCCAAATTATGTGTGGGGAAGTGATGTTAGGCACTGTATGGGTCAGGAGAGTGGCCACATGACCAATTGCCTAAAATAGTCAAAAAACAAAAATTGTAGCCCTGCACTCTAGCTTCCAGAATCCATTCAGGTTATCTCCTAAAGTGCTTTCATTGTCAATTCAACACATTTATGAATGTAAGAGAAGGGGTTACAACTATTGTATAACCACATAGCATGCCTGTGGGCACAAAACCCACTATGAATTTGTTTGTACAACTGGACAATAACTAACAGTATTTTAATCTAACTGATGATTTGGATCTAACAATTATCCTTCCTCAATGACATCATCACTGGTATTGGAGCTTTCTGGAGAACATGATGTTTGTTTGATTAGTTGCAGGCTGATGGCTGTTGTGGAACAAAAGTTATCTAGGCGATCATTGCGTAGTTGCCATGAGTAGCTTGTTGTAAGAAGATTGCCATTGTTGTTGTTGCACCACTGCAAGAGACCTATTCCTGCCAATGTTGCAAATTGGTGGTGTGCAATTGGGCAGCATTCAGTGGGGTGACTGACTGAGTCAGAGATGATAGAATACCCCTTATCCATAATGTTGGCTGCTGTAGAGGCATTGAGGGGTAGCGGTATGCATATGTAGTTTGTTGTGTTAGAGATTGGATGGGGTACAGGGCAGCATAATATTTTCTGGATATAAAGTTCATTGAGGCGGTGTGGTTGGATCCTGCAATGACACCTAAGAATGAATTGGGTTCTTTACTGTCCCATTTCAATCAATTCAGCAGGGCCTGTAATGTGTGACAGACCTGCCAAATTTTTGGTTTTGGCAACCTCCCAAGGTTGCCATGACATGCCCAAATTTTTGGCAGTTTAGTGCTGCAGGTAATGAAAAAAATTCTATATGAGTCACATACTGCCAAAATGAATTTGGCACACCATAAAAATCTCTGTGACAACCATGACATTTCAGCATTTTGGGAGGCCCTGTGATGCATGACTGCTGAATTGAATGACATGGGACAGTACTCTCTGTTAGAGAGATAAATTTTCCATGTGGGTTTGTGTACACTGAATGTGTGGTGGCTCCAGCAACTAGAGAAATGTTCACTCCAGTTTCGCTAATTTTATAGTGTAGATTATGCAAGAAATTTGCAAAATCTTGTACTCCATTGTGAGGTGTGGCAATGTTGAGATCTCAGGGAGTCCAAGCTGTTGCATGCCCTGACAGGAGAACCTTGAGTGTGACAGAACCAATTACTGCACTATTGATGTGAGTGATATTGTCAAATGACTGATACAAGAGCTAGAAATATAGGAATGTGAATTGGGACAAACATTGACAGACAGTGAATGGCCATTAAGCTTGAAAGAAAAAGTCATTGATGTTGAGGAGGACAAAGAGGGAAATTAAGACCAAGAGGAAAGACAAACCATCATCTCATACCATTCAGCAAAATGTCTGATGCCAGCCCCTTTTGCAAGTCAAGACCATGGCTATTGAATGGAAGAGGAGAAACAAACACAACCAAATCAACAAACAAGTGTAAATTCACTGTTCAAAAATGTTTGCAAGCAAGCACAATAAGACCTCCTACATAGGAATGGAGTTGGACAATCCTTAGTAAGTGTGATGACCAGTGACATGCCCTGTGACAGTGTCACTGGGCCAATATCTTAAGACATTGAGCTTGTACCCTCCACATCACCAATTCAAAATATATTTTGCAATGAATCTGATGATATGAAGTGAATGAATCCACTGAGAGAGCTTTCCAAGTAATAATTGCATTTATTATTCCAAAAATGCGAAATCACTCTGTTCTCCCTGCCAAATGTGGTACTCTGGAGAGATTGGCTGATAACTTTTCAACCACAGCACATATGAACATGATTTGCAGGAGGATGTTACTTAGAATTTAAATTCAGCACCTCAAATGTTCCAGTTGATGCAGAGCGCTTGGATGTTGGGAGTGGCGAGACTGAAACCAGGGCTACAATTTGCCCAGACAACCTTCCCGTCAACAAATTTTGCGGGAGTAGTAGTTGAGGCACAGGATTAGATTTGACAGTAGGAAGGGTTGATGCCTCATCAACAAGAGACCATAAATTCTGCATCAAAAAGAATGGAAGGGGAACTGCGACGCAAATTTCACTGTCATAAAGGGCTTGTGGGAATTCAATAGGAATAGGCTCTCCGACCACTCTCTCAACATGGTTGGAGCCATCCATACAGTGCCTTTTTGAGACCCTGGCATCCTCTGCAAGAATATCATCATCTTTCCTCTTTTTATCCTCCTTCTCTTTTAATTTTTCATCAGCAAGATGCCTCACGAGACTATTGTAAATGAAGTCGCAAATGGAAGCAAAGAAGGAAGGAACTCTTAATCAGGCAAAATCTTTGGGATCAATGGTGATCAGAGAGGCAACTTTTGATCCCGGTTGAGGATGGGTGGTAGGGTCTAGAGCATTATTCAATGTCTTGGCAGATCTGGCATCATTTTCAGCTAGTGTTTTAAGGTCCGGTTCAGTCCGGTTTTTTGCGCCCAAAACGCGCAACCGTGGACCGCAACCGGTCCAGGACCGTCCCAGATATTGGGGGGACCAGACCGGACCACCTAGGACCGGTCTTTTGCGGTCCACGCAACCAAAAAAGACCAGTTCGGACCGGTTTTTTGGTGTAAATTTTGTTGTACCAATAAAAATAATTTTTATCTCAACTATCATTACTCTGAAAATTAAACGAGTTATATAGCATAGTAGAG
>KN838706.1:20565-40730 GCA_000827195.1 Laccaria amethystina LaAM-08-1
TAATCGGTCCTGTTCAGTCCGGTTTCGGTCTTTTTTTCGGTCCTATGGACCGGACCTTTAAACACTATTTTCAGCCTCAATCTTCTTATTCCTTTGTAAAATATTGGGAAGGGAGAGGTTTTTTAGGAGTTGAATGATAGCTGGAGAAGTGTGGGTACGTGGGGCATGAGGCTGTGCATTGTCAGTCGTGTTGGTCAAGGTGTTGGTTATTGTGAAAATGTGAGGAAATCTCAGTAAGGAGTGGAAATTAATTCAAAATTTTAGAAAACGACTGAGAGGAAGTTTCTTAGCATCAGAACCAGATCCAACGTGATGGGGAGAAGAACTCCCAGAAACATAGACATTTATTAGTGTGTATGCATGTGTACAATGTCTGGTTCTGACACAAGGCATTATCTTATCCAAAGATGAGCATACTCTTGTACCTCAAGCTCACTCATCACGGAACTATTGTACCATGGGAAAATTGACCAAAAAAGGAAGGTGCATGTCCTAAAGGGACATTCAATTGCATCAGAAGTTTGGTTGCAACTTGATTCCAGCTGGTTGCCACCCTGGATGAGATCAAATTTGTAACCAAAAACTCTTTGGTTGGTTCTGTTTATGACCACAATTTTGATAGAAACGCCCACAACTGGTTGTTGTTACAGTTGTTAAGCGTAACGAGCAGTAGTATAGCTTCGCGTTCGGTTTGTCGGTTCGTTCGTCTACCACGGTTCTCTTCTCGAGACAAAGTGGGTCACTGTCAGTTCGCTTGGCCCTAAAGCGACACTACAGGTTCTCGTTACTCTGGATGCGCTGATACACAGAGTTCCGATGTACGCTGACTTCTACAGAGTCAAACGTGTATTAAGTCTTCAACGTTGAAGACTTATTGTCGAGGTTTCAAAGAGGCTCTAAGTCAAAGACTATAGAGTTCAAGGGCGATCTGAATTCTGAGGGTCTGATGAGGTATGAACGAAGCTAGATTGCTTAGGTTCAAGCTACCGAATACAAGTAAAGTAACGTTACTTATATACTAAAACTAATAAAAGAAAGTCGTACCATAATCTAAGAATGGTACGATGTAAAAGAAAGAAAGTCGTACGATGTCTAAGAATCGTATGAGAAAAGAAATGAGTCATGAACTGCGAAAGAAAGGAATGAGTCATGGACTGCAGATCTAGAACTGTCCAGTATGGTCTAGATACGTCTTAGGAGTATGTAAGTGTCTGTGGAGTGTTGCATATATGAAAAAGAAAAGAGTCTGTAACAGTTGTGATGTCTAACACTGCAAACATATCAACATACTGAGGTGAAAATATTTTGAGAGTATTTTGATGATACATAATTTTCTCCCAAAATACTACCTACCAGGTATGTGGTTAGTATGAAAAAAAGTATTTTATTACTTATGCAAAAGTATCAGATTAGTATTTTAATTATATTGAAAGTTTTTTCTCAATATTGTCAGTATATAACCCAGTATTGATACAGTATTGATTAAAAAACTTTGAATATCATCAAAATACTAATCTGATACTTTAGCATAAGTAATAAAATAATTTTTTCCATACTAATCACATACCTGGTAGGTAGTATTTTGGGAGAAAATTATGTACCATCAAAATACTTTCAAAATATTTTCACCTCAGTATGTTGGTATGTTTGCAGTGTAATTAGAAAGCTCCAACACTGTGTTACAATAAATCTGTCAAAATTGAACTCTTGCTCTTGATCTACAATTTTGCATATGTAGTCAGTGTAAAGTGCCCTACTTTGTACATCATAAATGCACATTTTTGAAAAAAAATGAAAAACCCATGACTTTTCCAGACGTTGCTCCAGAGCCTCCTACAGTAAGTATCAGATGCAGTTAACATCCAATAAGGCTGAGGTACCACAAGGTAAGCATAAGTGCATCCTTTATCGTTAACCAACTTCTTTCCCAAACGTCGCTCTTATCCGCCTCCGAGAGGAAGCAGTGCAAATTGGAGCTTGTCCGTCAGCCCCCACACCCCAGGCGGCGTCACCACCCGCCATGCTTTGACCATGCTATATAATTCTCACTCGCAAGCAATAAAGCATCCATACTTGCACAAATTGGTACACAAATCCAAACGAGAGGTACCGACGATATCGTCCATACTAATACATGCACGTTCGCCTACATCACTAATTGAAAGACCACGTGTCGGCTGGAGCAGCTTGAAGAGTAACTGCTTGGTTGTGGCCGCGGAGATTGACTGCCAAGCGACTAAAACCGTTTTCATTCGGAGGAGCCGAGAAAATTCTAGCATTGTATGAATCAGCACTCCATGTCATGCAGTTTGTCAAGAGATTTCGCACTTGTAATAGTTGGTATCAGGGACCTTTCGGATGGTGAACTTCTTCTCGTCGCCAGCACCTCGGGCCTGAAGGTCTATCCCGTCGTTTACACCGACATTGTTATAGGTGCCGAGGAAGCGATCAGCAGCGCCGGGCCGGGAGTTCTTGAACGTGTAGGAATCACCGTCCGTATCCTTCGTGATAATCCACTTAGAGTACATCAGCGTGACGATATGCCCGCAAACCAAGACTCATGCCTTACCTTCTGGTTGGGTTGGTTTGCTTGTGATGGTTGACCCTGTACTAATGATAAACAGGAAGAAGTCAGCACTCGCCAGTGAATAGAGACCATGTTTTACGTATACGTACCCCTGTTGTCGGCATGGACGCCAAGGGCAGTACCTGTACGGCTGTTGACGATCTGATAGGTGCCATCTGCCAGAGGCAACTTAGCGACCGGACGGAAGGACCAAATTGACGCAGCATCCACCACAGGTCGAAGAACAATAGGTGGGCCGTCGGTCTGAAGGTCGTGTACTACCTGGTTCGGGCCCACATCTTCCACACCAGTACCGGTTACAAGAGTGACCGCTGATGTGCCAAACTTAATTCTAGAATCACGCTCATCAGCATTCAATATCACACAAACACTCAACTGAGACTCCGCACCTGTACCTTTCAGATGGCCCCGGAACCAGCTGAATGACGAAAGTCGCCGTGGCAGGAGCCGCCTCGGCAACGGCAGGAGTCACTCCAATAAGGCGACGATTGGCGTGGTCCGCGACCCGAGAAAGGTAGCGAGCATTGAGCTGGTTCAAGAGCTTCCACTGGTCATCGCCTTCACCTTTGACGAGTTTCCACTGTAGACAGAGTACATCAACCCCTAACCAGCGAGCCAAGCTTCATCTCCTACCTGCTGGTCACGTTTTCCATGCCATCCCCAACCCCTAGCTAATGATGCTCGGGTTAGTATACTGCCACAAGCCGGTGGATCAAAGTTGACAAGGTAGGCGTACCAACGTGCTCGTCCGACATATCAAGGACAGTGTGGGTCAGGTCATTGTGAATAGTATAAAGAGTGTCCTTTCTCAAAGGCATATTGTGAGATGCAGAGACTCGATGTCGAGAATGGGGAGACAGCAAGAAATCGTAGGGTTTGTATGCCTTGTAAATCGGGGGAATGAAGTTGAAGGAGGGTCACCAGCAAGTCACCCGGCTTGCAAGATGTCATCACGATGTAAGATGATAAAACGAAAAAAGAATAGTCCAGATCATGGATGGAGACGGAAATACCGATGCAGAAATGGCATTAGCACGGCTTGATTGTGAAAAGTTGGGGTCACTGATCATGAAGAAGAGTCAAGACAACGTTCCAATGGCGATCACATGACTACGCACTCTTCTTGTACACAACTCATCACACGTTTCCGATGGGAAAATAGACCAGAGAACGGCAGATTTGGATCATTCCATCCAGAGGAGAAGACTTATGGATTGCAGTCACTTGATAATGCTGGAGGATAGGCGGCTCACCTGAACAAGTGGGTTGCTACAATCCCGCACCTTAACGGTTCACCCCTACAGCCCAGCTTCACGAACCTTAAAATGCATGATGGTGTCTCCCTCATGAAGAAATCTATCTTCGATTCCACAGTTGTCATCTGGAAACGTTACAGCTAATTTCAGAATGAAGCATGCTTTAGCGCGACTCAAGGCAGCTCGAGGCTTACGGTGACTTGCAGAATATTTTGCACAACCAATTTACAGGGCTGGCGAAGATATTACCTGTCAACTGGACCCTGTTTTGCTAAATTTGGTTGACAGATGGTCAGTTTGCTGCGGATTTTGTTGTGCAAGTCATTGTAGGAAGTGGAGCGCAGCAACGATTTCCTTGCAACACCCTTGATCGTCTTCACCCCGAATCTGTCGTTCACTGTTCTATTTTCCAATCGGAAACGTACCTTTCTTATCCTGTAAAGACGTCGGACCGAGCGATGTAGGCGTTTTATCGGACTACAAATCTTTCGAAGGCATCCATTATCGATGAACGAAACTGACACTACCTTGACACTACCCCCAAAAGCCGCTACACAACATTGACACTACTGTTGCATCTTACAAACCCCATGATCTACTTGCCTGGTGTTCCTCCCGAACCGACGTACTGAATCGGGTGTTCCCAATTTCCAATAAGTCATACAAACCCTAGGATTTCTTTCTGCCTCCCCATTGTCGAAATTGAGTCTCTGTATCTCACAACATGCCTTTACATGATAACCACACCTACGTACTCCGCAACGAACTGACACATACGGTCCTTGACCTCACGGGCAACCCCGAGCGTCGCTTATTTGGTACACCTACGTTATCGCCACTTCCAGCTTCTAGTACTATGCTGACACAAAGCATCATTAGTTATGGGTTGGAAATGGCACGGACACGATAACCAGAAGGCAGGAGATGGGGCTTTGTCCGTTGCCATACATGCTGATGTCTGTCTACTCAGTGGAGGGCCATTCAAGATGGCCATGACGGCTGGATGCTCCGGAGTCAGCAAATCCATGATGATCAGCCGCGCTTCCTTTCTCCCCAGCTTGAAGATGCACAGCCCGATAAAAATTACCGCCTTGTCGGAGGCATACTCTCATGTAAGTTCGTCATCCACGAGATCGAGGCGACCGGAAAGTACAGGTGCAAATTCTTGTAATTGTCTACATGATATCGAGTGCCGCTGACTAGTATGATTGTAGAATTTTGTATGACGACAGGGCGGTCAGTCTCGTAACCGGCGAGAAAGTACATAAAATCGAAGCACGCGATGTACTATTTGACCTTCATGCCGACGGCCCACCTATTGCTCTTCAGCCTTGGGCAGAGAACTCTGCCCAGATTTGGCTTTTCCACGATTTGACTGACGAATTCCCTACCACTGGTATCTGGAATCCTCTTACAAATGGGACCTACAAGATTGTCAATTCCAAGACAGGAACCGTCCTTGACATCGAGGAATACCCTGGCAATCCGGGTACGCACACATTAAAATATCGTCTCTACTATTCGCCTGCAACCGCTGATTTCTTTCCGATTACACTAGTCCATGCGCTGGCATCAAAGGGAGGAAACCACCACAGGGTAGGACATGAATCTTGGTCCGCAGGTGCATTACACTCACACACTCGCAGTGGATCGTCACGCTTGAGGGGGGCAGCAGGACCAAATACAGTTTCAAGAGCTCTGCCAATAATAATCTTTTCCTTGCCCCCGAAACCGGTGACCTAGGGAATGGCACAGCCCTTATCGGAGGGACCGAGAAGTTTTTCCTCGTCCGAAAGGTCCCCGGCACTCAACTTTACAAGTGCGAAGTCTCCTGACAATCTGCGTGATATCGGATACTGAATCGTACGATGTTAGAATTTTCTGGGGTAATTCGCAGTTGGCTGTCAATATCGCCGTTGTCGACGGAGAACCTGACTCTGCTCACGGCGCAGTTGTCAGCCTTCAGGCTGCTGAGGCTCAAACGTGGTATTTCGTGAAGTACTGATACTGTCAAATGCGCATGGGTTAGTATTAGTATAAACAATAGGGTGATTCACAGTAGCCCAACTTTGGTCCCAACTTTGATTCAAACTTGTGGCCCAACTTCAACAAAGTTGAAGAGAAAGTTGGCCAACTCTACTGTGAAACACCTTGAACTGCAAAAAACATGAAGTTGAGCTGATTTGTGCTCCGAATCTTTTCCGAACACAGATTTTTACCTATTTTGGACATGTGAGAAGTTGAGAGGCGAAGTTGGGTACAAAGTTGGGATCAAAGTTGGCGGCAAATTGGGCTCGGGACCACGATTTGCATCCCAACTTCGCGAAGTTGGCCAAACTTTGTCCTTCCAACTTTGCAAAAGTTGGTCGCCAAGTTGGGGGTCAAGTTGGGCCCAAAGTTGGCCTACCGTGAATCACCCTAATATTCTCGGTGCCCTAAATTTTTACGAAAATCAATCGTCTGTCATGAGCGAGAGAGAATTTCAGCATGATTGCATCAATTAAACTCTCAGCCTGTCTACCAGCCGTCGCGATACCAGTAAACGAGAGAGTGGATGTAGTCGACCGGTGTTGAAAGCTAACTGAGCCACTCATCTCAAAAACAAAGATTTAAGGCATAGTCGGACTCTTCTAAATAAGTACCTTCAAGGCTTAGGCGCGTGGTCCATTGCCTGCATGCATTCAATACTATACTTAGTACAGGCTCTGATAAGCGGCCTCAATGATTCTTGCAGTCAGCTCTAGAACACACTAGTGGGTGGTATGCGTCACACGGACATACCATCTGCAATCCATCGACATGATGAGATTTCATCTCCGGGTCCGGCCCGGCATTTGCCGGCGTCACTCCCTGTCCAGTGTCCTTGTTGCTTGACCCCCATTTCTTGACAGACCCTTTGGTCAATGACAACACTGCAGGCTGGCCCTGTCCCGACAGAAACTTCTAAAGACGCCACCTCAAGGCTTCATTTCTTGGGGGGTCAGAACCCTTTCGACAAAAGCATTTTTGTCTTGTGTCAGGCGATATATGTTCGGTCCGCAAGTTCTTCACCTACTTCACAGGTCGATAACCTTCAATCTCCACGCAAATAAACAAAATGACAGTCCTCTCGCTCCATCCAAGCTTATAAAAAGAGCTGGAGCGACGTTCCATCTCTCTCTGACGAAAGTCCTCCGATCTCCAATATGACAGCCCACGTCAATTCCAAAGTCCTTGCCGTCCTTGATCCACACCATGTGTCTTCAGTGATGAAGAGCACATCTACCTTTGCTGGCGGATATCCAGTTCCAGGACCGCAGTCACCCACTGTCGCAACTGCCATGAACAAGGACTGTTTTGTCGATGAGAATACTTGGAGACTTATCGCTGGTGAGATTCAACCACGTAGCATGCAATTCAAATGTTGACACCCTCATCACCCTGCCTAGAAAACGGAGAGTTTGATGACATTGTTGTCGGAAGTGGTTTCTGCGCTTTGGCGTATATCGATGAGGCCCTTAGGCTGGATCCTTTCAGGAAGATTCTCCTTCTCGAACGAGGCGGTAAGCATCCACGATTCCTCAACCGGTCAAGTGTCTTCATATTGATCCATCGATGTCTTAGGATTTTGGCTTCCGGATCACTTCCAGGTCACCTGCCCTTCCGTTTTTCAAGCAAGCACCATCTTAATCTCATTCTAGAATCTCCCGCTTCCCTTCCAATTCGTTTCCCATGACGTTTCTGAAACCTTTCCCTGGGAGTTGACGTCTGAAACGGTTAAAGGAAACCTAGTAAGCCTTACTTTCATCTTGCTCACCGAGAGGATATTCATACGAGATCACAGTATCTGAATGGATCCAGTCCTTTCTTTGGTGGCCGCAGTTCCTTCTGGTCGATTTGGTCTCCTCACGCAATCGGCAAGCGCGCGAGCACAGACACCGACACGGTCGACCCCGAAAACGAAAAGACCAGAGACAAATTCAATCTTATGGATGGATTCCCCAAATTCATGAAGGAAATTGCCAAGAAGCCACACTTCTACAAGGATGCCGAAAGACTCCTCCACGTGAAACCCGCCAACAAAATTGAGGACCCGGTCTACAAGTCAGTTTTGCAAAAGCAGTTTGACCGCTATCTTCGCAGCGCTCTCGACGACGGCCCAGTTGATATTCCAGGTGCTCTGTGTACGGAGCCAGCCAGACTGGCTACGGGAGTGCCTATTGGTCTGCCTACACAAGGATTTAGGCAGTTCTCAGTGGTCGGATCGCTGCTTTCAATCAACGAATGGCAAAACAAACTTGCGAGGCAGAATCCACCTGCTGGTAGCCCTATTATGATTGCTACGGACGTTGTCATTGAACGTTTCGAAGTCGAGGGCCCGGGGGGTAAGCCTACACACGCGCGCGTCCTGCATACTTCGCGCGGCCCACTCACCTTGCGGGGCGGCAAGACAAACGTCATCCTCGCGACGGGCGCCATCCCTGCTACTACTATCCTCCTCAACTCCCTCGATGAGACGCTCAAGATTCGTGCCAGGACATCGGGCCCCCTGCTCGTCAACCCTACTGGCAAACGCATCACTTCCCATTTCCGTTCCCAAGTCAAGGCCCGCTTCAAGCCTGGCGACGATTGGGTCCAAGAGGATGCCGAAGCTAATGTACCGCAGGACGTTGCTCTGCAACTGGTCGGAGATGAAGCCCTTGCTCTGCCCACGGACCGACCAGTCGTATCGGCTAGCCATTTGCGCGGACGCGACGAGAACAATGGCAATCTCCAGTGGCATATCCAGATCCACGGGACCCACATACCGGTAGGGTATCACGGGCGGGGGCTCAGCGTCGAGGAAAAGGCCCGGCTTTACTCGAGGCTCTTCACGAGCTTGGCTCCGGACAACGGGGATACTCTTACTCCTGAGCAGGCAGAGAACAGCGACGGCTATGTTCTCGTGTGTAAGCCGCATTTTGTGTAATCATTTCAAGCGTGATGATTTGACCAAACGCAATCGAACAGCCTGCTCTGTCCTCGGTGAGCACCCCAAAGGAACACCATCTCAGATAGAGTTGAACCAGAGCAATCCCGACGTCACCACAAACATCCGACTCCACCTGGATTTACATACGACTTCATCATCAGCTTTACCTAAAGACTCGGCTATAAAACTTTGGAAGACAATGGAGGAATCAACGTACGATCCCTTTGGTTACCCTGCGAAATAATCTATCTTTCTGACGCACGAGCAGATTCAGGACGATCGAGGCTATTGCCACCAACAGGGAGGGTATACTCGAGTATTGGAATCGTGAGGACGGAAAGTGGGAGACAGCAAATGAGGACTTCGATAAGTCACGGTACATAAACCGCGTCAAATCCTTATTCCACGAGGCATCGACTACATTCATGGCCGAGGATTTTGAAACTGCACGAGGAGTTGGAGGTAGCGCGGAAAAGGCCGACATAAAATATGCATCAGTGGATAAGACGTATCGTCCCCGCGGTTTAGAAAAAGGGAATGTCTATGTGACTGGCGCGGGGCTGTTCCCCACTGCTGGGTCTTGGAATCGTATGTTTCTTTATTAATTCTAGCTCAGATAGTTTGACTAATGGTCGCATTAGCTACACCTACAATTGTCGGATTTGCTCAACACTTGGCCAAGACCCTCGTCGTTCCCCCGAAGCGTGTAGGGGTAATCACCAAGGACCAACTTGGTAAGTCTCATGAAATATAGATGACGAATTCGTGTGTTTAACCATCGGTCATCATGATAGTTTCCACCACCAAAACTTTGGGTCGCCCCTACATCATTGGTTTCAAGACCGATGGTAGTATGACCTTCTGGAGCTTCAGCGGCCAACAGCCCGCTCCCCCTCCCAACCGCCCTGGCAATCACCACTATAGAAATGATAAACACGTTCGCCTGCTAGCGGATACCACTGGCAAAGGTTTTTACGATCTCGTCGTGTTTGGCGACACAGGTGTCCATATCGCTACCAGACACCGGATCGGCGACGACGACAAATTCAATGATTTCATCACAGTCCCAGCGCTTGAACATTTCACATATGACGCAGGTTGGCGCGTCGATAAGCACATACGTTACGTGGCCGATGTCAGGAAGACTGGTCGCGCTGATATCATTGGATTTGGTGAAGCAGGTGTCGTCTTGTCCAAGAACGAACCGGAACCGGCCGCCACCGCCGTAACCACCACCAGGGACGCCGTGCAGACCGCCGCCACCGCCGCGGGGGCCGCCAACCCAGCTGCCACCGCCATTGCCACTGCCGCTGCGAACGCCACACAACTCGCACTTGCTGCGGGGGGTTCCCCCGCTGCTGCCGCGGAGGCTGCTGCGGAGGCTGCCGAGGATGCCGCCCTCCAGGCGGGGGTCCCCGAAGCTGCTGTCACTGCTGCCCGGGACGCCGCCGCGGTTTCAAGAATTAAATACACTTTGCCCACTACCGTTCTCCATGACCTTTGTTATGATAAGGGTTGGCGGCTTGACAGGCATCCCCGCTTTTTGGCCGACTTCTACGGACAAGGTTTCCCTGACATCATTGGATTTGGAGAGAGGAGTATCGTTCTTGCGAAAAACCATGGCAATGGAACCTTCGAAGATCCCCGCAATATTCTTGAAGTTCAAGAGGATCTGACTACTCGGGACTTGACCCAGTTCACCTACTCGACCGGTTGGCGCGCCAATAGGCATGTTCGGACCCTCGCGAACATGACAAGCAAAGAGCGTCCTGATATTATAGGCTTCGGTGAGAAGGGCGTTTATATCGCAGTCAACAACGGGGATGGCACCGTAGAACGAGCAAAGCTTGTGCTCGCAAACTTTGGGTACAAGCAGAACTGGCGCGTCGAGCAGCATCCACGCTTTGTCGTCGACGTCGACGGTAACGGAATCGGGGACATCGTGGGATTTGGCAAGAAGGGTGTCTACTTATCGAAGAACAAAGGGAATGGCAGGTTTGAAGAAGCGAGGCTTGTCTCCCGAGACTTCGGATATGAGCAAGACTGGAGGATCGAGAAACATTTACGGTTTATGGTTGACGTTACAGGCAATGGATGCGCTGACATCGTTGGGTTCAAAGGTGATAGGGTGTATGTTGCCTTCAATGACGGCCAGGGAAACTTCGGACACGCGCTGTCGCTGGACAAATCCGAGCCGCCCACCTGGACTAGTGGCTGGGATCCATCTACGACTGCTGGATATGTCACACGTTTGGGTCACGAATTACTGAAAGTCGTCACCTAATTGCATAGTATTGTATCAGTTAAAAGTTTGTATCTCTAGAAGTGCAATCGGAAATGGCTCAGAGTGAAGCGTTGTGTCATATGAGGTGGACGCGCCTAGCACCACAGTGAGTGCAAAGTCGTTCGACTTGTAGCATTGCGCACTGGTCGCCTTAGACAAATAAACCAAGGTGATACACTTACGAAAAATAACATACATACCTTGCACATACCCCTTGCACCCACATAAACAAAGTGGCTGAACTCTATATTCGCGAAGTGGGTCTATCGATGTGAGTTCAGCTGTAAGAGCATCGAAAAAACTATTTGAAAAATCAACATCTGATACAGAATCATACAGTTGAATCAACGCACTGATTTTTCCTGCAATACCCGCTACGTTAGTAAAGGTTCTTTCACCCTCGGGTTCCAGCTAACGAGGTATCGATAGACCAATTTCCGCAACGCTCCGCTCAGTGATTTTATTTACTTTTGGAGCTGGCCAAACAACACCCCGCAGCCATTTGGCAGGTGTTGTCTTCCCGCCCCTTCCTCCTGGTTCCATATATAGCTACACATTCCCAGTAAGGTTGTTTGCACGCACCCTGAGGCTCCACAACTAAACAAAATCACTAAGCGGAGTGTTTTGATATCTGGTCTATCGATACCTCGTTAGCTGTCACTCAACGAAAAAATTCTAGAAGTTGGTCTTGTTTGTTTTCCCCGTGACCCCTCTCGGCACTTTCCGTCTTCCTTCACCATCTTTTGCACCTGTTTGTTCGTCGGCTCCCTCGACCATCTTTGCACTTGTTTGTTTGTCGGCTCTTTCCGTCTTTCTTGATGATGTTTTGTACTTATTTGTTCGCCGGGTACTAGAACCCGGCACTTACACTGTAAGTACCGTCCAACTCATGCCCATTTTCAGGCCATAACGGAGGCGTACGACGTGCTGAAGGGCAAGACTTCGCAAAGCAGAGCACTTAGTCTCTCAGATTCCCAGGCCTTGGACACGACGTATCGATCAAGAGCGGCTTGGAGGACAATGCGTCAAAGCAGACAGGAGCTGTATAAGAGCGGCGCGGCGAATGAAAGCTGGAAAGACACAGTCATCATTTTGGGCGTTGCCGGTGTGTGTCCTCCTTTTCTCTTTGGAGTAAAGAGGTTTTCAACTGAATGAACTTGCGTGGGGAACGTATAGATGATACTTATTGTCTTGTATGAAACGACGACTACGCAACGTGAAGTCATGGCGGAGGTTGCGCGGAGCTGTATTTACAGCGTGTACAGGGAGTACAAGCAACCACAGACGGAACGTTCCAGTCATCAGGAGGCAAAGCCCAAGTCGTAAGGAACCCGGGCAATGATACTGCCTGGCAAGCAAGATCGATTCGAGGTCTAAAACCTCGTCGACTAGATCTTCGTAAAACATGAGCCAGGCAATTATGACTAGAAGACACCCCCACATGCTCCGAGTGGATGTTCCCCTCGTCTTCCGGACCCACGTATTAACCACCCGAATTTTCTTGTTGAATCGACGTAAGCCCTGCCAGAGCACAATCTGTCATGTACAAACTTTTCTAAACAATACTGCTTCGACGTTATTTTATTTGTACAATTTTCTGAACCTAAAATCATGCTTTTACAGTGTCTTGCATATTGTTTTGCACAACGAAATTCAGAGCGCAGCATTTGATGTGACAGACAGTCACGTTCCCACGCATCCATGGGCAGCCTCGAGTGCCCTCGTTTGACAGTGGCGGACCTTATTCGGCTAAATTTGATTGACAGGTGGTCACATCAAACATTGTGTTGCGAATTTCGTTGTGCAAAACAATATGCAAGACACTGTAACATTACCTGCCCGCATAATATGGTCATCGTTCTCCTTCGCTTATTATTTTGATTGACATAAGCGCGGATTATGATTCACAGCTTAGATCTGAGAAGCCAACACTGGCTCAACTGGCGAGAAAACGAACTGAAAATTGAGGAAGCGCGTTTGGACGGCATCCGGGAGGATATGTCAGATGAAGTCATGAAGTTGGAAGAGTGACTTGTCAAGGGTGCGTTTCCTTTCGACTTGCATGCGTCCATTTCTAACAAATGTGCGCCTCAGCAAAAGAAAATGCCGATTTGAGCTCGATGAATCAAATATAGAACCGTTAATGTACTCTAATCACGAAACGGGAGAACTTGCTATGCAGAAAAAAGATGGCATGGTTAACTATTTCAATTCTACCGTGTTAAAAGCTATCCGTTGCAATATGTATATTAAATTTATAGGATCCGGGGGAAAGAAAAAAAAATGTTGAGTAGCGGGGTTTGCGCTCGCAGGCGCGCTATGTGGTTAGGAAGCATCAGGTGATCTGAAGAAGTTGAACAATGTCCCTGTACGGTAGTACCCAATTCCCTCTACACATATCTCTTCCGCCTCTTCCTCCCCCGCCTCGTTGTCCTTCCCATCCTCCCCGCTATGGCTGCCCAGCTTTCAGCTCGCCAACAAACAGATCTGTACGCCCACCCTATATCCATCCGTCTTTGTCGCTAACGTTAACGTTCATGATATGTACAGGCACAAATCGATGCTCGATTACCTCCACACGGCAGGATTCACGAAAACGTACGACCAGTTACGAGAGGAAGCCCCCGATTTGGTATTTATACCCCCCCCTCTGTCGTCTTACACCTGATCGCTGATCTGACCTTCCTCCGACAAGCTCGAGTTTAAACCCGACCCCACCTCGCCCTCTAGTGGGTTGTTGGTGAAGAAATGGACGAGCGTGATCAGGATGCAAAAAAAGGTGTGTTCCAACCTCGTTACTTTGCTTCCTTCATGAATGCATGTCCCTTTCGATTCGTAGATTATGGATCTGGAATCACGCCTCGCCCAAGCTCTCGAAGAATTATCGCACGCCTCCACCTCCGAGGGCTCGAAACGCGCAAATAAGGAGTGGTTGCCTAACGAACCCGCCAAATACATTCTCATCGGGCACAGGGACAAAATCAACGCTGTTAGTTTTCACCCTCTGTACTCCGTTATAGCGTCGGCTTCTGTAGACGCGACGGTGAAGATCTGGGACTGGGATTCGGGGGAATTGGAGAGGACGTTGAAGAGCCATACGAAGGCGGTTTCGGATTGTCAGTTTGATTCGACGGGGAAAGTTCTGGGTGAGTGTTTTGTGCAGAGTGGCCATCTGAGCTAAACGATTGGATATAGCGACGTGTTCGGACGATCTGTTTATAAAGCTGTGGAACGTCCCTGACGACTACAAGAATTTCGCCACCCTTAGAGGACACGAACATTCCATCTCGAGCGTTTGCTTCTTACCAGGAGACAACCAGGTAGTTTCGTCCAGTCGGGATCATACCGTCAGGATGTGGGATGTCCAAACAAGGTGTGTTGTTCTCCACTCCCCCTTTTCCTAATTAACCTCCTCATCGAAGTCATTGTGTAAAAGTCCTACGACCACACGAAGAATGGATCCGGTCTGCCATTCCCAGTCCGGACGGTCGGCTTCTCTTAACGTGCTCAGACGACCACGTACGCATTTCGTTCCCAGTTCATAAATGCTCTTCATTCCTTACCTTCTTTTGCTTTCTTTTCAGACGGCACGAATCACAGACCTAGAGTCATCCGCACTAAAGGCGGAAATGCGAGGTCACGACAACCGTATCGAATGCGCCGTATTCGTACCTCCAGTATCTATTCCATCTGTCAGGGAGCTGGTAGCTGTGGTGAATCCTTTTCTTTGCCCCTCCATATCCGGTGGAGTTGCTGAGTCGGGCATAAACGTGTCTAGCCTTCCACCGTCCAGTCCGCAAAAGTTGACTCCCTGGGGATCTCATTCGTCTTGACGGGGTCTCGTGACAAGACGATCAGGCTCTGGGACGCGTTGAGGGGTCAATGTTTGTGGACTTTTGTCAGTTCTCTTTCTATAGGATGCCCTTTATCTTTCCTAACCCCTCGTTCTTAATGAATTGCAGGTCGGCCACGACGGCTGGGTTCAAGCAGTGACCTTCCACCCATGTGGGAAATACCTCCTCTCAGTAGCGGACGACCATACCCTGCGGATTTGGGATTTGAAGACTGGCCGATGCTTGCGAAAAGGTTTTTCTTCACCCTCACTTACCCTTCTTTCTTAACGAACTTAACGCGTTTCTTCTTCCCCCCTACCTCCCGATAGTCGAAGCACACAGCCCCTTCGTGCAATGCGTAGCATGGGGACCTGCACCCCTGACAGACGCGAAGAACGACGAGCCAGAGAGGATTGTTAATGTTTTGGCTACGGGTGGAACGGATAAGGTACTGTTGTTCTGGCTTTACCTCCCTTTGAAGACAAACCTTGATGTTCTTGATTTCAGTTGGTCAAGATCTGGAAACCCTGATTTCCGTCGTCCGTCTGCTTATTGAGGATGTGGGATGTTAGTGATCTTACTTCCCAAGACGAACACTTGCTCCCGGCTTGCTTGACCGACGGCCCACTGCCACTACCGCACACCGTCTTACAGTCCCTTCTCATCATTCATACTTGGCCTTGAATCACACCCACACTGTCACTGTCGCTGTCGCATCCAATTCAGTATTCTTCGTTCTTCCTCTCTCTCTCTCTCTTTCTTTCCGTTTGTTACACTACGATCACCCATAATTCTCAGACTTCAAGTTGGCCGATATTCTGCCCTATTCTGTCATCATCATCATTTATCGTTATTGTTTTCGAGACTAGTTTAGCTTGATTAGTGCCCACTACTTTATTCGGCACTTCCAGGCATCTGTTCTAGTACGAGTTCGAGCCCCCCTGCCGGCCTAAAGGGAGCAAGGCAGATTCAAGCTCAAGAACCCAGCCTGGCTACCTTTCACACATTCTAGTACTAGTACCTCGGCTGGCGCGCCCCTGGGACTCGTTTGTTACCACCCCAGGTATGTGTTACTCGTCTTGAATATAGTGTGGATGTGCCGTGGTGACTGATAGATTGTTGGTCTTCTAGGCCTGCGGGACAAGCAAGGACCAATCGAATGAATGATTGATTGCATGCATACATGTGTTGACAAGAAATAGATAGAGCTTCCTCTTTGCGTAGATGCAATGGCATCTTTTTGGTGTGCGAATGAATGCATTACACAAAGGATGTATATATCGTGGCTAGACGTCAACACATTCGTTTGATGGAAGGATTATCGTGATTCTCTGAGGCTGAGGCGCAAGTTGTGATGAATACTTGGTATTCCACATGGTGTTACACGTTTAGCTACAAAATGGGCAGGTATCAGAGGTATCGTACAAGATAAAAGGGATCACTGGCCGCCCGCCAAATGCCCGCCAAATCAGTCCGAACTGGCGAGATTCCAAGAAACGATCGAAAGGCGCAGCGCGAAAAAGAAAACCAGCAACTTCCTCCATGAGCTCAGAAAGTCCACTACAACTGCAGCTACTGAAGCCAATAATTCAACTCCGCACGATCCTCATCCGTCATCGCATCATCCTCATAACGGTATTCCCAATCTCCCCCGATATTCATCGGTTCAACGCTCGGCCACAAAGCACCACTCAGATCAAAGCTTGTCGAAGACGAAGAAGAACCGGCTTGATTTGCTAGGAACCAAGGCACTCTCATGTTGCCCATATTCACAGGAGGAGGAACGACCGGAGCTAGGGTTGGGTTGTGGTTGATATATCCTTGTTGGGGTATCTCCGGGCTGAAGTTGCTAAAGACGGACGGGGAGGGTGGTGAGATTGAGCTTGCCGAACCCCCTACTGGATTTCGGTAGTCCCATGCATCCAGATGTTCGAATGAAGTAGGGGAGAAGGAGGATGTGGAGGTCGAAGCTTGAATGGGGGAAGGGCGGAACGAAGACGTCGAAGATGGTATTTGGATCGGGGGAGAGGAGAATGATGAGGTCGAAGATGAGGAGGTAGAAGCTTGAATCTGGGGAGCGGGGAATGAGTTTTGTGGACGAATGACTCCCTGAAAAGCAGAGATTTTGAATGTAGCATCTGGAGGCGGGAGAACTGTGTCCATTGGTTGTCCCCTCCCCTGTGACGATCTCCTTTGTTTCCCCTTCCGGGATGGGGACGCAGTCGTGGGCTTGCGAGAAGTAGCAGCGGTCGACCTCTGAATAGCCGGTGGGATAATCCCCTCATCTTCCGCCACTCTGGGGACCAACTGCCTTCGCTCCAGCACGGGCTTCAGCTGTTCTTGCATCAGGTTCTTCAGGATCCCCGCAATGTTCGTAGCGCACTGCCAAGATTTCCCAATCTCGACGAGGTACTGGTGGCAGAGCTTCTGCTGGTCTAGAGCAGTCTTGAGCTCTTTATGTGCTACGCGGGGTCCGGAGGTTGCTTGGACGCCCCATAAGAGGTATATGGTTCCAGCTGAAAAGATTGTCTGTCCGAGAGTGATTGGTGTGTATCGTAATGTATAGAGGGAACGCCAAGTCGCGAGTAGCTCCATGATGTTTTCTGCGGCGCGCTTGCAGAGCTGAGTAGAACTGTGTCAGTGATTGGCTTAATCGAGCCAACAATAGCATACATACCTTGACGTGGTCAATCTCCTTGTCAGTGGAGTGAATGAGCTTAGCTCGACGGTGGAAGAAGGGACGATGTAGGAGGATGAAAAGCCACCAATAAGTTAGATGTAGCATTAACTTGTGAGGTGTGGCCGTTGGGCGGGAAGCGATACCGATGTCAACTTCTGGGGAAAGTGAGCTTTTCCATGTGTTGAGTTTGATGCTGGGCAAGATAATCGTTAATAAAAGGCATTTCCACGCTTGCATTGGGAACTTACTCGATGTCAGTGATAAGTTCATCAAGAACCATAGGGCGAGAACGAGCCCGATTGAGATTATTACTAGATGATAAAACCAATCATGTCAGCTGCATGAAACGTAAACCATCATCAAACAAATACTTACACCACATCCATAATGCGGCGTGCGATCATCAACAACTCGCACGTCACCGCAAATGTTTTTGAAACATAATTAGGTTGAGGGGAGATGCCAGCTGGTGGATGACACCACGGCATTTCATCTAAATCCGTGTCCACAAAAGGAACAGGGACAGGTGAATTCAATGGGGACGTGACGCAGAAGTCACGTCCCACGTACAGGGACCAACACACATCCTAAGGAACTTTAGGAGAATCATTAATGAACGATGAAGGATTGACTGACCTGCGAGAATGTGGTCCAGTGTGCCCAATTTCGGTCAAGCCTCTCAGTCTCGTCGATGAGACCGAGTTTCACCCATTCCGAGCAATCGACACCTAGACCCACTATGATGAAAAGGTTTCAGAAACACTAAGCTGCGGATTTGAAAGGGAAAGTACTAACGGGCTTGACTCATCCGGGCGCTCATGCCTGTAACACAACCTCTATCAAAAAAGAGTGTCTTCAAAGAGTGAGAAGGCGACCGACCAAAGTAAAGAAACCCAAGTGTCTGATCTCCCTGAGAAGCGTGAAAGGCGGCCAGGAAGTCCAACGCGTGCACGACGCTCAGCTGAGGTTTTTGGCATTCCACCTCTAAATAGCTCTTCGCAGTATCGGCAAAACATCGACGGGACTTGAAGTCCCGGATGTTTGGCTCATCGAGAAACGCCGTCCCCAGTGCCACGAGAGCATTGTGCAACATGGGTGAGTAGTGTGGTGTCTTGGGCGGAGTGCAGGACCGAGGAACGATAAGTGCTCGGTACATGTCTCGAAGGAAGAGGGCTGGGACGATGCGGAAACACCAGGAGGTGAAGAATTTGAAGAGGAGGTCGAGGGCTCTGGTAGCGCAACTGTCATCAGCAATGCAGCATTTCAAAAAAGGAGACATGGGACGAACTTGTCATGGGTCCTCCTGTCGAGGGGGACGTTGGCAGGCAGGTGTCTTGACCAGTCGAAATCGGGGTTATAGTGGCTGCCATCCACACCCTCTACAAGCAGTGCGTAAGTAGCGTCGGGGTTCTCGGCGATGGCTGGGAAACGAGAGGGCCCCTCGGCTGGGAGAGGAACTTGCACAAAACGAAAGACGGCGGTGTTGCCGTGCGCGAGAAGAAACCCTCCTTCTTCGAGCTGTATTCAGTGTCAAGAAACAAACTATCCTTCTAATGGGAGATATAAACGCACATTCAGGTTCCGGCTGGGTATGCACCATTCCTTGACTGTAGGATCGTTCTCCGGATCAGAATCAACACCAGTCTCTTCATTTTGTTCTGTGCTATAGTCTGCCACATCTTCAATAACCCCCATTGCGTCTGAGTCGTCCTTAGGTCGAAGGCGAAGGTCCATGCTTCCCCCATGCTCTCGACAGCATTTCTCAAGCTGCGATTCAAGGTGATTCGCGTACTCACGGAGCGCCTCAATATTCTTTTGCATTGCTTCGAAGAGGGCCTCGGTTCGTGCTTTGCGCACTATGGGATCTCTTCCCCATGAGCACTGTTATGAGATGAATGTTCAGCGGGGAGGTGAGGGTTGGAGTAGTTTGGCGTACCTCTGCTTCCCGACCTGACTTAAGACAATGACCGCATACAGGTCTCTGACCGTCGCACTTTGTCTTCCTACAATAGGGATCAGCTTTCATGGAGATGCGCAAGTTAACTAAGCGTACATTCGACGACATATGTTGCATGCTTGCGCAGAGTAGGGACCCCGCGCATTGGTGGAGCTGCCTTCGTCGTCGTCATCAAGGTTCACTTGAGGAGCGCGTTTCGGTTTGGGTGGAGGTTTCGGCATCCTATGATAACGGAGGGTGCGATTGTTGAAACTACAGACATCTTTATGAGTTATCACTATCCTGTGCACGTTGCCATATACGCACTGTCAAGAGGATGAGCATCGCCCGTGTCCTTTCCGAGATTCTCTGTCAACTTCTCGGAAAGCACACGGATGATAGGAATAATTGTGCACAGCGCGTCTAATCCCACATAGCCCTGCCCAAGGGGCTGGCGGAACGTGGAATTTACATATACAGTCGCAAAAAAATTAAGGCCCAAGTCCTTAACCCCCCCCCTCCCTACCCCCCAAATGAGGTATGTTCTTCCCACCCTCCCATGTTTTTCTTGGAAGGAATCACTCGGCTATCACCAGCCATCAGCCGGACAACATTCTTGTGAGCACAACGAGAGTACT
>KN838706.1:45810-72583 GCA_000827195.1 Laccaria amethystina LaAM-08-1
GGTTCAGTTCGGTTCTATGGATTTTTTCGGTCCATAGGACTGAACCTGCAAACACTAGAGAGGAAGGGCCGTTTACCATATACGGAAGGTGGAACACGCATCTGCATCTGAGTGGGAGAGATATTCCAGTCTTGGAATTCTGTCTTGGTAGATAAATAGATAGATAGATATATTCCGGAGTGGTCCCAATGAGGAACAACTGGTTCCCGATATGTGCACAACCATAACCTCTAAATACAACTGTGCTACAGAGCACGCCACTTGCACACCACAGCTGTGATATTTATAGTGAATCCCATGTCCAACCAATGTCCAACCCATGTCACCCCAAAATTCTCAGCTAGACAAAGGGGTATGCATCTATGAAGGATCATACAGGGGAAAGACTCTGTCAGCATGCTTGTCATAGGAATGAGATGTGGAAAGGGGAAGTAAAGGTTGAGTAAAGGAGCATATAAAAGGGAGAGGACGAGTCACCCACAAGTTGCATCTGAGATTCAGTTCAACTAATAAATGCCGCCATGGATCCAGCTTATCTGGAGAAGAGTGAGTGGCGTGCGCCGTTCCCTTACGAGTGCTGAGCGCTTTCCGCAGAGATCGTTGACCTGAGTGACGCCGAGCTAATTGCCCTCGGGTTCGTGGGCGAAAGTGAGCCTGTTCGTCAATACACATGTCCATCTCTCACTCATTATTGCCCGTCTACCTTGTAGATGTTGCCCCGGGTGTCAAATGTATTGTCGACAAGGTGAAGGCCGACCCCGTTAGCCTAGGCAGTAAGTCTCCATCTTCTTTTTTGCATGTTACATTTCCCCCTTATTCACACCTTCCGATTTTAGCTGTGACCTGCTTCATGGTTGACTGTTTCAAGCACCAGTACCCAGTCAAGGCTCCCCCTCAAGACATACTCAGCCGCCTGCCTCTGCCATCCTCAGCCAGGTCGAGCCCCTCTACTCGGAGCTGAGCAACGACCCGGCCGCCTACACCATCGTCGCCCCCAACCTAATCTCCAATTATGAGATGAACTTCTGGTACCACGGCGTCTCGGGCAACCCTCCCAAGCTCATGTGGCATTCCGATCTTGAGACTAACCCTTTCCCCATCCCTCCGCCTGGAACCAACTTCTTCAAGATCCCCACCAAGACCACCCACGGCGTCTTCAACGTGCCGCTCAACTACGTGTGGCATGATACCGTCGCTCCTCGGATCCTGGCGTCAATGAAGGCCCACAGTATCAAGTATTCCGCGCTCAAGACGGCTCGCTTCTCGACCGTCAAGGACGGCAAGGACGAAACTCTCCGCCCCATCGTTGTGTGGATCACCGTTCATCCCAACACTACCAATGCCAGGGCCGTTCGCGATGCCACACCAGACATCCTCCACATCCTTGCTGATGTCCACATCACCGATGTCGTCATCGAGTGGTACAAGGCGTCGGTCATCAGGCTGGATGGCCTGCCTCTGATGAGCATCGAGGACAACACCAACCCCAAATTCAGCCTCAATCACCCGTTCAACACTGGCCTAGGCATCCCTATCGCTAGGCAGTCCAACGACACGCAGGGTACCCTCACACTCCTGTTCAAGGAGATGAAGACGAGCAGCAGCAACTCCAGCAAGAGGATCCTCGCTCTCACCAACAAACACGTCGCCTCCACCAACACCACTACCGATTACGAGTTCGACAGGGTCAACTCCCAGCATATCCTCATTTGTGGTGATCGCTGTCTTGCCCGTGCCACAACCGAGATCAAGGATGCTGTCACCACAGGGCTCCACGAGCTCATCAGGCTTGCCGGAGAAGTTGAGGATTGGGAGTTGAAGTTGGGCACGCCCAAGGAGAACAGGACAGCCCTGAAACGCAAGAAGAATGCTTTGGACGAGAAGAACGAGGATGTTTCCATTCTCCAGACCTTTTTCGCCCAAGTCAAGTCCGACTGGCGCGATACCAATGACCACAGGTTCAGTGTCGTCGAATGGGCTCCTAAGATCTCCGTTGGGGTTGGTGAACACAACTACACTCGCGACATCGCCACGTTCGCGGTCGATGGGGAGAAGCTTGAGAATTTTGAACGTAACATTGTCGATTTAGGTGCCCTCTGTTCCATTTCCCCCCTTCAGTCCAATCTCACTTACTAACATTCAACTCTTCAGGAAATCAATACACCGCCGGTCAGCTTGAGGATCTCTTCTGGCCTGTCGCTGCCATTCGCGAGGGCAGAACAATCCCAGCCAACCTCCAGCTCCCCATCCGTCGTGCTCTTCCTCGCCGTCTTGTCATCAATCCCGACACAGAGGACAAAAATGGCCATCCCCTTTACATCGTCGGCAAGTACGGCAACACGACCAAGCTTACCTTGGGCCGCTACTCGGGCATGGATGCCTACATTTGCACTGACCACAGACTTGAATCCAGGGAGGTCGTGGTGTACAACTATAGCAAGACTTCTGGTGACTTTTCGGACCATGGTGACTCGGGCTCCCTCATCTTCATGGGTGATGGCGACGCGCTTGCCATCCTGCACTCAGGAATGCCTCAAGGCATGCACAACCATGTCACCTACGCCACGCCCATCTGGTGGGTTATCAAGCAGATCCTCGTCAAGTATCCCTTTGCCGAGTTCTACGGCATCACTTACAGCCTTGACTGAGTGCAAACACACCCAGATGCGAGTGTTAGGTTGGTCAATGGTCACATGCACATAGTGAATACGAAGGGTATGCCAACCTGTGTGGGTTTTTGAGCTGGGTATGGGTGGGTACGAGTCCAGGTCAGTGTTCAAGTTTATGTACCCCAGCTGCAGCCTGTACCCTTGCCACGGGTTTTGGGGCTCTGGTGTCATGTCTGGAACAGCCGTAGATTTTTCGAATTAGGCTGTGAGGGGAAGGGGATCCCATAGATTGAGCATGTAACATTTTCAGCCACCATTCACTATAATTTACCTTTCAATGAAATTTTTTGGAATAATCATCCTAAAATGATTATTTTATTTACAACTACTGTACCATTTCGATCAATTCGACTGTCACGCATAACGGTCAAATTTTTCCCGATTTTTCTGACTTTCTGGGATTTTTGAAATCGCAAAAAAGTCACTTTGGCGTCGAATTGATCGAAATGGTACAGTAGTCATAAGTCAAGATGGTATCAGGGAATATTAATAACATACCAGTGCTCATATATCAACATTTTATAGCAGTTCAACACTATTTTTTTGCCCATTGATTCTTTTTTATATATTGGCTGCAGCATGCCAATATGTTATCAAGAAAGAGAAGCACATAGAAATTGCTTCCACATACTCTGAGATATTTTATTAGCATGGAATCATACTTTGATAAGTAATTGCATCGTAGAACTGACTTTCTATGCTCAGAACAACAGAATTTCTTTTCCTGATGGTTCAAAAATGCATCCTGGGATCAAATTACTGTACCCTACAATTTGTCACAAATCAAGTGAGCTATTCAAATATTTTTTGGGCCTGCAGTGCATAGCACAAGGAGAAAAACCCATAGGCTGTGAACTGCTTCAGCAGCTGCCTATTTGGGTGTTACAGGGTTTCCAGAAAACCTTGGGATTTTGTAAAATAGATTGACATCATATGTACCTAATATAGTAATTCATCTTCTCTGGCTCTTGGACGTGTTCACTCGTGTTTGTATCCTCCCTCTCACCTCTTCCACAACATATAACTTCTACTGTGATGGTCTACCGGCACATTAGCAGCAATATGAAGGATTGTGCTCTTCAACTTTGGGAAACTGGCTGGACAAAGGAGGATATATGCTCAGTTCTTACAGTTTCTCAATCTAGTCTCTATCACTGAGCTTGGATATTTGGTGACTTTGGCTCTGTGACTCCTCCTCCATCTCCGATGCAAGGAAGGCCTAGAATTATAGGAATGGCTGCAATGACTGCAATCATGGAAATCTATGCCTGAAATTCCAATACTTATCTTGACAAACTCCAATGGCATCTTGCTATCCATCACAACATCACAATCTCTATTTCTGCCCTCCAGGAAACCCTTGTCAGGGCAGGTCTCACCTGAAAAGTTCTTCACAAGATTGCCAGTGAATGTGATGAGGCATGTCGAGCCGAGTTTATGCACTGTATCCAGCACAATTTCTCTGGAACTGGTGATGAATTTGTTATTGTTGATGAATCCAGCAAAAACGGGCATTCATATGCATGTCACTATGGTTGCACACCTGTCGGACAAGATGCTACTCTCACAACCCCATTTATCCGAGGTCAGTGCTACTCTCTCATAGCTGCAATGAGCAAGGCCAGATATATCGCAGCCCATGTTGTTCCTGGATCACTGGATTCCTTCGAATTCTTTGACTTTATTGTTGAAGATGTGGCATGTTTCCATTTGCATAGTACTGACACCTGTCTATGGCTAACAGCCAGAATTTGACATGCTTCAGGTTCCTATCATGAACCCTTTTCCAGATGAACACAGTGTGTTGGTGATGGACAATTGTCAAATTCACCATACAGATGCTCTACTGGAAGTGCTCAATGCATCACATATGCTTCCTTAATGCCCATCTACTTCTTATTCTGTCCACTTGTGACTTACCTTTTCTGAACTGGTAGATATCATGCTCCTGTACCTCCCACCATATTCTCCAGACTTGAGTCCTATAGAAGAGTTGTTCAGTACATGGAAAGCCCACCTACAAAGGTCATGATCAACACTTGAAGACATAGAAGACCTGATTTTTACCTTACTTGACTCAATTGGGTGCATAACAGCAGAAATTGTGGTTCACTGGTTTCGTCACAGAGGGTATATTGTTGTCGATGCAGGATAAACTTATAGATGATCAAGTTCAGACTTGTACAATGATGTATGATACAGTAGATACTTCTCAAACCATTGATTCTTTCCCAGTCCTTCCACTTGCCAAGCTGAGCGTTGGGTATGAACTCTTGATTTTTAGCTTTGAAGCACCCACGATAACACTGCAAATCCACCAAAAACCTTCCAGTTGTCAAGCCCAAGACTGTCAAGATCGTCTTCAGGGAAGAATTCCATTTTCTCAAGATGCTCTCTGTCTTTAGGGTCGACATGATAGCAAGCACAAAAATCATCTAAAGGGACATCAGGAATAGTAAGTGAATCAGCCATAGGTACGGTGGGTGCAAGAGCAATCATTGACAAAGCAGGTGCAGCAGGTACAGCCACAGGAACCTCTAGCGCAGCTGGCTTGGGAACCATTGCTGCTTGCTGCTGCTGGGGCATACCGACCAGTAAAAGTTCAATAAGGTTTGACATATTGCTGGCTGGTGCAGCAGGAGGTGCAGCGAGAGCAGGAGTGGGTATAAATTCATTAGTATTTTTGGTGTTCAGGGCTGTAATGCAGGCTGATTTGTCGAAGTGCTTTGATTCAGGAGGATGCTCCAGCGTCGCAGTGTTATGGACCTAAGTTTTTATTAGCTTTCTCAATTGCTTGAAAAACAAGGAATCAAACAATGTGTGTGGCCCATATGTTGAGCTGAACATCTGTCAGATCCCAGGTCCAACTGGTTGATGAATCCGTAAAGATGTGCTTTCCTGGAAAGTGCAGGTGATTGCCAATCAGATACTTTTCTTCCAGCTGCCTGACCATCAGGCCCACCACTTGATTGAAATGGCTCTAGAAGAGAGCTATGAAAATCAGGTAGAGAGAAGGTGAAGGTACTTACATGTTGCTGAGCAATGGAGTCCTCAGTCGAGCAGGCTTCCAATTCAGTGTAGTCAAAGCCGGCTGGTTCACAGGTGGGGATTGTGATGATGCCACCACCTGTCAAGCCTGCGGAACAACTGGTAAGGGCCATCATACTGTTCTACAACCTGCTGACTCCTTTCTTCGCAGCACTGGGATATCAACAATTTGGCAAAGTGCCCAGAGACCCACTTGGCTTTGATCATCTCAAGCATCGCAGAATAGCCCAGTTCCTTTCTGAGTGGGAGCAAGGGTGAGTTTTGGGGAGTTTGGCACTTCCAAGTCATCTTTTCTTGAACAATATTGAGGACAGGGCAAGGGAGGGCAGCTGAAATTTTGACAAGAAAGGTGGAATAGTTTTCCATTGACTTCAATTTGAAGGGACCTTTCTGGACATATTTGTTGCTGTCTGAGAGTTTTCCCTTCTTGCCTGGAATTGGCGGCTTCTCAACATACACATACATTGTTAGATAAATAATGACAGGTTCTTCAAGCTCATCATCACTTTCTGCAAGAACACAAGGAGGTGTGAGTTCACACAAGAGTCCTTATAGCCGATTGGTACTCACCTCCAGGGGCATTGTGGTTCTTCTTCTTTTTATCATTCTCCTTGATTCCCGCTACTTCAGAACTATCTCTGTCGTTGTCAGATGTGTCAGTGGCATTCCTTTTCTGAGTGGGTGTTTTGCGTCTTTCGCGAGGATTTCAGGGTCCATAACTTTGAATTTCAATACTTTGGGGGATAGACAGTCATGATCATTGTAATCATGTCTAATTCGAACATACCCACATCGGGGCATTCCCTTATTACTTCTCTAACCATTGCAGAAACACTGGTCAGCTCATCATTGGCTTGGGACTTATCGGATAAGTACACATCATCATCTTCATTGGCAGAGTGGGCAGCAGGCACCCTAGCCTTCGAAGGCATAGATAGTGAGTGAGACAAGGATATGAGTGCTCTGACTGTGATTGATCAATAGTTTCTTAATTTGGTAACTATCAAAAACTATTTTTACAAATCCCAAGGTTTTCTGGAAACCCTGTAATGTTTCTCAGGCTCCAAAATGGGTGTTAACTGCAATTTCAAACATCTTGCTTATCAATTTATACTGTCCACACAAGTAGAGATAGGCATAGAATACAGGCTTTTTTTTTTTCTCAGCCTGTGGCACAAACTGGTTTTATGGAAAGAGTGGAAACATTGTGTGTTAGAGGCTGCCTGACTATTTGGGTGCTAATTTTGATGGCAATCCCAATTGGGTGTTAATTCCCAAATGGGTGTTAAGTAATGCCTAATTAGGCATTATTTTGTCCCAGACATGGCTCCAGAGCTGGTTTTGGAGGGTTTTGGTGCAGCGGAGTTGTGGCTGCAATCTGCCAAACCATAACTGTACAGTCAGAGATGCATGCTGAATCACTGCTGTACATTTTTATCTCAATCCTTAAATATCTGTCTCAGATACCCCATGGCATATGCTTAATGGACTGCTGTCATCTCATAATCACCAGAACCCACCCTGAAAAATCTACTTCAGGCAGAATTCTCAGCACAATAAAGCAAACATATCAGAAAAATGTTGGACTCTTTTTTTGCTGGTTGCAACCAGCTGAGGTTTCAATTGTGATTACATTGGAGTTTGAACCAGTTGCAATTGCTTGCCATGGTTGACACTTGATTGCAACCCTAACACAATCATGTCCCAATGGTTTGAATGAAGGTCCCTAGTTTTCATTAAAAATTGTATTTTATTGGAAAGGGCCCCATGTACTATGCATGATTTACTGGAAAAAAGTTCCCTAGATTGCAGCACTAGAAGATTTTCTTGATTTAGTGGCAGTGAGAGACTGGATATATGAGTGGCCTTGGGAGTTTTGTAATAGTTCCTATAGTTGAATGGTAATGTTGCACTACAAAGTTGTAGTCTTTGTACATGCAAACCACAAGCCAAAGGTTTTGGTTCAATCCTCATCTGATGCACTTTTATTTACTACCTCTCATCAGTTGATCAATAAATTTACTGATGACTATGTTAGTACAAGGAGCTTGGTTGAATCCAGACTGAACCCTTGATTTGGACCAAACACTTCCATTTCAAGTGGTTGAGACAGGCTCAGACAGCCACTAGCAATTTGAATGGTTGTAACCGGTCCTCAATGGCTTTTTGAGTAATTGTCTGCCTTGTAAGGTCAAATTTGTTCTTATAAGGTGATTTCAGCCCTGAAATGTGGCAACCTAGAAACCCATGTCCATTTTCCGGGAAACCTGCCTGCAGGGTCTCACCAAATTAAGCCTAGTGAAGTCAATCCCTGGGTTGACAAAGCAGGCTCCAGGATTGAAAAAAAGACCCAGGGTCAAAAAAATTTCCCCTCAACCTTGGGTGGACTAACTAACTATGTAATCAGGCACATGTCCTGGTATGGTAATACTGCATCATCATCTGCAGCTATGCACACATTGTGCAAACCCAGTGTTGAGGCTCCTGTTCAAGTGATGTGCATTGCAGGTGGTACTGAATATAAGAAGATAAGTAAAATCAAGCATGATACCATGAAGTTGAATAGCCATCAAGTTTCACAGCTGTTCTTTTTACACAGCAATGCACCCTCTGACAAAGGCTCTACAACTAGCCCACAAAGGCACTCATTGAGCATATCAATTTCCACCTGTTGTGAAAGCCTTTTTCATTTTGATCATCCAAATTCTTCAGAATAGTCAGGTTTGACTTCTGAAGTGATGGCAACTTGAAGGGCAACTGATTCCACAACATCTCCCTTAGTGTTTGAAAGTCCAGTCCGGTCTGGTTTTTTGGTGCTGAGGGGCCTTAACCATAATCATAACCGGTCTGCCTTTTCCCAGAAGCTAAAAAGACCAAACTGGACCACAAAAAGACTGCAGACCGCGGTTTTTTGCTCTTTAGACCAGTTTCGGTCTGCACTGGTTTTAACCGGTTTATGACTGGTCGTTAGGCTAATATTTTGCAATTATAAATCGGTAACTTTATTTATATTATAAGTAGCTTTAGAATAAGCTCAATAACGTGAAATTCTATTGGGAATTGGTGCTCCTGTAAAATTAATCTGGTACATATACTATTTTTGACAGTATTTTATATTTCCAATTATATCTCCGTCGGTCCTGGACCACTTAATATGTTCTTTGGTATCCAGATTTACATTTTAATTAGCTTTAAAATAAGTCTAAGAACATTAATTTTGGTTAGTAATTGGTGTTTCTATAAAAAGAATATAGTACATCTACTATTTTATGCAGTATTTTACGTTTTCAACCATATCTCTGTCGATTTTGGACCAATAAATATGTTCTTTGGTACATTGTAAAGGGCATTTAAGGAGCTACAAAAGACCAGTCCTAACTGGTCAAGACCGGTTCATTTTAACCGGTCTTTTTGCGGTCTTTACATCTCAAAAATCAAAAGACCGAACCACAGGTCAAGTCTTTTGTGGTCTTGGTCCAGTCTGGTTATGGTCTTTTTCCAGTTACGAGACTGGACTTCCAAACACTAATCTCCCTGTGAATGTAAAGTGTCAGCCTCTGTTTAACAGCAGCTGTCTGGTAATATGTAACTTAATTACACTTAATACAAGTCAATATGAGTCCTACAGGTTTCATTGTTAGGACCCCCTTTTTTTTTTTTTTTTTTTGAACCATCAGCTGGACTAACTAACTGGGTATAGGTCTACCATTCTATTGCTGAAGCCCCCTTGGAATTGACCCTTTACTAATTGTAGTATATATTCCCTTTCCAGGTTTCCAGGTTTCCGGAAACCCAGAAAACAGGAAAAACCAGCAAAAAACCAGAAACTAAATTGCCACATAGCTGATGACTTGTTGCCTATATGGAGCCTGCCCTAGGGAAACTAGGTATGCCCATGCCGGAGCAGACCACATACTATAAGACGGGGGGGGAAAGGAGTCAGATATGATGTTTTCAGAAGCTGCATTTAAAAATTCCCTTCTGAACTAGATTACAATGCTAAGTAAATACCACGGGTTCCGACGAAAAATGATCCTAATAAACTGCTCCAATATTTAGCCCGGAACCTCCACTGGCCGATTGCAGACTATGTCAACCAGGGGCTGCGCAATGCTCCGAGACCACTGCTTCGGAACTTGATACTTCTCCGACTTTCTTTGCTGATAAAGTCGGATAACTTCCTTTCGAATGTACGTGACGGTACCGCTTCGCTGACTATACCACTTTATTAAGGCTTCGAGCGTCTTCTCGTCCTTGATATTGAAAACATGAATCTTCTCCATGATGAGTGTCGTGTCTTAAATAAAGTAGACATAATCAGCCGTCATCAAATTCGAAAATACGTTGGCCAACCTGCTACACGCTGTTCCCACTTGCAGAACCTCAATAAATCGGGATTGCCACCTTTTACTTCAGAAAAGTCTGAAGATTTTGGATCTCCTATGTAGTGTCGGCTGTTGTCCAGATGCTTCTCCAAAAGGCAAATAAGCTTGAAAGGCAAGAAGTGCCAATGAGCTTAACCAAGCAGCAGAGACTTCATCAAGCACTCACAGCCACAGGTGCTTGGGGTCCAGACTTCGGGTGAGTCCAATAGGTATCCCATGTCTTGATAAAAGGTCCCCCACGGAACATTGGCTTGGAATGGTCCTTGTCGTAATTCCCTTAGAAAACGATTTTAGCTGGGATTCTTTAGTTTTCAACGAAGCATTTTACAATTTAACCCGTTTCTGGGAAGCAATTGATAAATGTTGGTGCAACGTTGGAAAATAGAATAAAAACGCACGAAGCCGACGTTGTAAGCTTGACCTTCGTATCAGCGTTCTGAGCGGTCGCAAAGAAGGTGCTGAGGTCGTAAAAATCCCGCTCTTTGCGTTGCAATTCTGTTTCTGTAAGTTCTAGCACTTTCAGAGTTTCATTGATCAATCTAGCTAAGCGACTGTCGTCCGGGGATGATTTATGCACTACATATCCTATTAATCATCGGCGTAACAGACTCAAGGGGTATCTCACCTTCAGATAAGGCCACGACCGCTTTCGGAGGGTGCTTCATATTGTTTAAAGGCCCTTTGTAGTGCCGCTCAAATTGCACATCAGCCTGTATTTCGGCAAGCTTTTCGACTTGGTCGTCGTCAACCTCCTGATCTTCCTCTTCAGCGGATTCTTCTAATTTTTGCTGCACATCTTGAAGAAATGTGTCAAACTTCGTCACAATAGCTACAACAGGAACTTCGAAGGGAATTAGTGTGAAGCAAGATACCCGGTTATAAAAATGTACCTTGTAAAGGTGTCGAAAAAAAATCCTTTTCCGCTTGTTGAATAGGCCGTGAGTTCATCTCCATGCAATACCTGCGATGAATTCACATGACCATGTTCACCGCAAGCAGAAAAGGAAGCAAGACGAACCACACCAAATGCAATCTTTGATTTATATCTCTTTCCTGAGATTTTCTGTCAATAAACTTCCTGACAACATCCACTTCGTTCTGCTTTCCTGCTTCGAAGCCCTCAGAATCGTGAGCGATGATTTTGCTGTTCCCTTCAAACTCAATTTCTTTTTCAATATCGTGAGAACCTCTCTGCATGGTGGCTCAACGCTTGACGGAAATCTGGTAAACTTTACTTACCGTTGTGCTCGGGCGATCCACCTGAAAATTGCAGCATATAGTGCATAGTTCATATATTTGGGCTTCGCTTACCATATTACCGCCGCACACCTGGAACAAGTTGGTGAATTTACTAGGGGTTGCAAGGAAAAATTGGGGTATATATATACCTTGCTCAAAATCGTTGTTTTGCCGCAGCCCGTCTTCCCTATGATCAATAATCTAAATTGTGTAAGAGCCTGTGGGGCGGCAGCAGTAGCTGCAATTAATAATCCCTTCAACTCTTTCTCTTCGGCGGCATCTAGAGGGGGAACTGATTGGGATTCTGTGACCTGATCGATGTCTTTACGTGGAGTATTGAATCGCCCTTTAAACAGGTTAAACCCTTTCGAAGGTTTAAAAAGGTTTAGCTGAGGACGAAGGGCTTCGCGAGTTGCGATTTGAAACAAATCACGTAGACCCTCTCCAGTCATTCCAGAGCATTCGACGTAATGCTTTGCTTGTATCCTCTTAGAAACTTCCAACCCCTGACATGGAGATGCATTGGATTATAATTTTCTGTTATACATAATCTTACACTCACCTCTTCATAAGTGACTGGGTGCTGGTGATACTTCCGAAGCTCTTCGATGGTGTGGGGATCGTCTCTAAGGTCATTTTTAGAGCCCACTAGTATGATAGGAATTCCTTCACAGAAGTGGTTCACTTCCGAAATCCACTGCCATTACGCACACGATGAAGTAGATGCAATCAATTAACGAGGACACTATGTATAAGAACCTGCTTCGCACCTTCTCTAGAATGTTATCTAGTGAATTGGGATTGCCGATGTCGAAACATATAAGAACGACATGTGAGTCGGGGTAGCTCAGACGACGGAGCCTATCGTAATACTCAGCCCCGGCTGTGTCCCAGATGGCTAATTCGACATGCTTTCCATCCACCTCGACATCAGCGAGATAATTCTCAAGGACGGTGGGAACAAAGGCCTATTTATGAAGTTGAGTTGAGATATTTCCTTTGAAGACATGTAAATTCGATATTCATACCCGAAGTGCCACTCCAGTCGTGAATAAGATTAACAAGGATGTCTGGGGAATAAAATTCAAGTCGATCACTGCATTATCAGTACTCATCTGTCGCTCGGAGGCTCCAGAGGATCACCTTGCCAGAGGAACCATCACCGACGATAACCAGCTTTGGCCGAATCTCGCTCATTGCTTGTCACTTGATCTGACTTATACAGCGATACCGATTTCGTTTTCGCCCCAAGCGAGCGTGAGGTTGGAACGGGATCTGGACAGGCAATCTGTTTGTCTTTATTTACGCACCCATATAAGGTGCACGTGCTTGAAATCTGGAAAATGACATTCGAATTTCGCTCACTGCGTCCTACATCTCACAAAGAAGGCGAAAAACCACAGGCCTTTCGAAAACTCCCATTCTCCATGCGCTACGATTACTGAACTGCGGGATGAAATTCTCGAAGATCTGTTTCTCCCGGAGGGCAAGCATTCTCAATTGGAACATCTCCGTCACTTCGCAATTGCTGGAACTCTTGCGTTGTCAAAACATATTCGTTCACCCTCCAACCCATGGCTGCGTTCCTGATGTGTACTTTTGTTACAGCAGACGCTTCGTCACGTTCGAATGTGTTGGATCTTCTCGACATGCCTCTACAGTAGTACCGCGCTGCGCCGCTGCTGGATTTCTTCATAACGGCCGATGCTGAGAGTCCTTTTAACGCCTCTTGAGTTCAAAGGGCTGAATTCAGGCGTAGGAACGAGATGTTTTTAAACAGGCAGGATTCCTGAATTCAATTGGTTTCACTCAAGCAATTTGTCAATCTTTCCGCTTGATAGAGCCAGCCTTCGAATCCCCGACATTGGTTCCGCTCAGAAGTGTGGGCTTTTCCGGCACCATGATCGCTGTGAACATGCAGCCCCCATGTGCCTCGTTATATTTATCCTGACATGGTCAGCACCCTCCAACATATCTGGATACTTGGGGTGTAGAAGCCAGCCTCGTTCTCTGGAACGTGTTCGGTGACAACGCAGGCTTTTTCCGTTATACAATGTGGTTAGCATTGATGATCTCATGTCAATGCCCTCTACCTCTATGGTGTCCCTACTAGGCTCTGGTGATGGAAGTGAGTTGGCGGGTACGATGTTTGACTTTTGTAAGTCTCGTTGCGGACCACATTTCCATGATTCCTAAACTTCTCACTTGCGTGTTATGCGAAGACGGGCCCCATTTTATTGTGAATTCCAGGGGGAAGCCGCTCGACCTTTTTGCTTTAAATAAAGGTCCAATTTCAATAAGTAAAATCGAGCCGGAAGATATCTTAACTCTTTTCATACAGCAACTTCGCGCTCTTTCGCTGGTGGCCCCCATCAACAGTGGATGTTGTTAGACGATGGAACTGGTACAAAAGTCGCTCTCAAATCTGAGCACAATGGTTTATTCGTAGGCGTAAATGGATTTCAAAATGGAAGCGACGCTCTCCGACTCGTTGCGAGAGTAAACCCCTTTTATTGGGCAATATCGGAGCGTGGAGGAACCTACAAGTGGGTATCAAGCCCACTACCTGCAAGTATTTTTAATAGCTTCGTTTCTCACTTGCTTGTTATCCAGGTTGTCGGCGCCAGATTTTAATTACTCCCTAGTTGTCGAAGAGTCAGTGGGCACGCTCCCATCTACAGACAGGAGGACGGACCTGCTCATTCTTGAATGTACACGGGTGAATCGAGAGCACATTATGAAACATGACACTCTACAAATCACCAGACTGCAACCCGACAATCCTCAAAGTTTAAGTGACATACCTCCCGTCATCACTTCCACCTCCTGCTGCGCTTTTTATCGTCGATTCGGGGTATCAACTCAAAAACTGGCCCTTGCACCTCCCAGTTCCGTCGATAAGCTGCCGTATGGCATTCTTCTGACGCGTTCATCGCACGGGGAACAAAATCTCGCCCAAGCCGGAATTATCCTCCAACTTGTTGCGACACTACGTGGTAGCGTGTGTCATATGCCCCCCGTATTTTACCGTCGTGCTGGGAGAGGTTTCTGGGAAGAACTTGCATCCGTATTCAGCTCCGTTGACATCGGATGGACGTTTGCGTTTACGTTGATGGGCCTTGTCGATCTGGCTGCTGTCATCCCGGGCCCTGCTACTATTGATTTCACGAAGATTCCGGCAAATCTAACGAGAGTGGTTTCTTTCGATGGCGAGGTGGTAGATACTGCTCAATGGCACGGCGGGACTCGGTGCATTGCCTCATACTGCCTTCAGATCATTCGTGCCCTCCCGGAGCATCCGCGTGAGAATTGTATGTAGTTTCCTACCTCAGGGGGCGATTCAGAGCACAGTCCCCGAAGTCAGGATCAGCTGCTTAGTACGATTGTGTAAGTACTCGTATATATATTTCGCGCACTATATCAGCGCAAAATCGTCACTGCGGTTTCTCATAAGAACCTTGTAGTAAGTTGTCTCTTAAAACGCATGCCTTGTATTTATTACATGGACTTGCGAAAAACACAATGAGTGCACCTTTTAAGTTTGAAAAAATGACGACGTGGAGTCGGTCTCAAGCGTCAGCGGTGGTAGACACCCATTGCCCGCAGTTCTGAGTCTCGGCCGTATTATTCATAATGCGCTATGCTACCATACTATTCCTGTTTCTACGATTTGCTACGTATTCTATATATAAAAAAGACCTTTAGAAGGATCGAAAAAGTGATCTTGAGTCTAACATCACCAACGTTGGACACAGAAGGCGACTTACCGTTAGACTACAAGACCACTGCGTTTATTAGAACGACAGGCTACAACACAACTTTTAACTCCACCAACTTGTGATTATGTTCTGCCAGTGGTTCAACACCAACCCCTACTGCATTCCCCATAACACCCATTTATGCCTTCAACGACGAGCTCACGAACGGCGAGCACTGATTCAGACATTTCCACGTTGGAGACTGATGCAATGATGGCGTTTTATGGGTGTCTCATCACACACAGCACGGACTCGATACGATGGGCCCATATGTAGAAGCTAGAGTCGAGGGTAAGAGTTACACACAGTAGGCTCTGACAGACTGTATCCTGAGAGTTTCGTCAGGTCATTGAAGAGATGCTGGACAGCAACCTTCGTGAAGATTCATACCCCGCACACGCCGCTGAGGTGCGCGAAAACATGATACCTCGTACGCTATTCCTTGAACTCTTTCAACCAGCGTCATGCGAAACTGCCAGTGGTTCTCAAAGTGAGATCCGATATACACGGCGGCATGGGCGCGACGCCAGCTCTTTACACCCTCTTCTTGCACGAGACCTATCGCCCGAACCCTCGGGACCTCAAGGCGTATCGGCTGAATGGGATCGAGGCTGGCCGAGGGGATACTGGAAGACCCGCGTACAATGAAGTTTATGGGGTCAGTGGCCTGTAACTTCCCTCCCCTTCCATCTCAAAGTAGTTCTCATCGGCCGGGGGTGCCAGGAAACCTTACACCGTCTCCACTGCGCTCCTTCAGCAGACTCATTCAAGAATGAACGAATGGAGACGACTCATACCCCCAAAGACTGGTCCGGCATCGAACCAGACTCCATGAACCAATACTCCCCAATCAATGCACTGTTCTCCATACCCTTTTCTCTCCTCTCCAACCTCCCTCGCTTGACCTCAATCTCAAAGGAATCATCAAGTAAATACCAAAGAGACTTCGTCCAAATGGAACAAGAAATCATAAGTCTGTGGTACTGGGACCGACCGAACGGATCAATTCAAGGCTATGCGACCCCCTGACCCTCTAAGCTGCGACATGAAGGATCAACACGATGCTATGCAAAATATGGTAAAGTTTCGGCGTTCTTCTCCTGCCCAGGATTTGGCCGACACGATGTCTGTTGTTTGTCAAGATGGAAATTTAAAGTTCTGGAGCTATTCCTTGTTCGCTCGGCCTGGTGTTCCCGTGTTCAAGTATAGCGCTACTCAGAAGCTTCTCAAATTTTGGTTAACTCTCCTCGTTAGTTTCATTCGTTTGAGGACATCTTGGCATGGGCGAATGATGTCGTTGGTGGCAATGACGAGGAGTTGCCGTTTCACGGCCCAAATAAGAGTGTTCAAAGGATTGATACAGATTGATTTTACGATTTTCACAAGTTCTTGGTGTGGCTCGCATATTTTAATCAGCCCAGTATATCTTCGACTACACGTCAGTTTCTATTTACCCAGTCGACTTGTTGAGGTATAATCCACCATGACTGATATGTGCTAGAAATTCGTTGCTTATCAGGTTGTGAGCTACATGACAACGCAAATCGTATCAGCACCCTGTTATCCATTTCCACTTCGATGGAGCGCTTTGCGGACTACAGAAGTGTCCTTCGTTCCTCGTAGGGTGAAGGTGGTGCAGCCTGAACCATTAAAATGCCGAGCTTCTGGTATAGGACAAGAAATCCTAATCATCAGGGTCATGGACGACAATATCCATCACCGCCCTACACACAAACCATGGATCAGCGTGATATATTACTTCAATCCCAAAGACTCACCTCAAGTTCATTGCAAACCCACTCTCCACGTCCGTCAGGGTTAGCGTATCAATCGAGTGTACACCTGGTGACACAGCCAAGAAGTCCATCCTCACACTCTGACATGACGAGGGCCGAAGTGGGCTGCACATCCATAAATAAAATCAGCATTTCTCTGAAAGCTCTCCCAAACCACTTACCCAATCCGCACCCGACTGTCCATAGCCAAAACCCCTGGATATCCCATCTTCCTCGCCAATCCGCCGCCCATCATACTCCTCCTCTCCTCCTCCTCCTGCCTCCCCTTCCCCCGTCTTCTCTCCCCAGGACACGTAACCTCCAACCTCCTCGGCCACCCACTCTGGTTAAACACGAAAATATCCAACGTGAACACATCCAAAGGGTATATCTTCCCCGGCCCCAACACAGAACCAACAACGCTCCTCCTCTTCCCATTCCCATCCCCTCCACTCCTCCCTCCAACTTCCAACGGGAGCAAACCGACAGAAACGATGATATTCTCCCCACCTGCCGCAGCGCTCTGCAGTTTATTCAACATCCTCTGTTCACCAAACGCACTGGGGACGTATGGGCCAGGCGTACGCGGTATTTCACCCGCTGCACCCCTCTCCCTGCGGATCTCGACGCTTGGCCCGACGTTTGCTTGTGTCTGTGAGGCGATGGGGCCGAGGGACATGGGGGAGGGGGGCATGGTGGATTTAGGCGGGAATGCAGGGTATGCTGGTGTCTGGGGCGTCGTTTGGGCGTCGAGTGGGGGTCCTAGATGCTCTTCTGCTTCCGTTCCTGCGGATGAAAGTGGGACGCCAGGTGTGTGTGGTGGTGGTGGCGGTGGAGGGGCGCTGTAAGTCGTCGGGAATTTGTGGCCGCCACTGGAGATGGGTACGGAGGATGTAGAGAGTCTCCCGGAGTTCAGAGGGGATACGGCGAATCCTGGGTGGAGGAACATTGCTGATCGATTGGGTGTTAGGCCTTTGATTGATCTTCCTGCGAAGTAGCCACCGGGGGTCAAAGTGGAGCGCCTGCTAGAGGCTTGAGGTGTCGATCCAGCTGTGTATGTTGGAGTGCCGGAGCCGGTGTAATGCGTGCGGGAGGAGGAGGCGGAGTTGGTTGCGAATACGGGAAAGGGGGATGCAGGTTCAGGAAGGATGCTGGGGTGGCCTCCTGCGGGGTCTGAGACGTCCATGGCGTCCAGGGCTTGCGCTTGGTGTGCTGCAAGGTCGAGGACGCAGTTCCATCGTGACGAGAATGTGTTGGTAGGGTATAGTAGGGGAGATGTCTCCGTGGATGGGCGAGGTGGGATGTAGGGTTTTCCAAAGATGTTGATGGTGACTGCACGTTGGAGGTCAGATTGAGGAGGCCCACCCACACCAGCTGCTCTTGCAAACGAAAAGGCGTCCATCTCTTCCGGAGATCGCAAGAATGAAACGGCATAGAGCAAGTTATACTGTGCCAGAGGTCCAATCCTCAAAGGGAACGTTTTCTTTGCCGCATCCGAACTAAACCCACCATCTCCCCAGCCAATGATCGTCGCCTTCGCACCTTCCCCACCAATCTTCACATCCACCTTCTCAACCACGAAACCAGCGCCAATACCCGACTCGCCAGAGTTCTCAATCTCCACACAAAGGACGACCGTCCGCTCGGCACTCCCTGCTTCCCTCCGCTCGCGTTCTTTTTGTGCATCGTCGAGTTCTGCGAGGGTTCCTTCTGTTTCTGGGAGGAGAACGTAGGGGACGAAGACGGTGCGCATGCGGACTCGGAATCCGGAGACTGTTTGGAGTGTACGGCGGTAGGATTTTCGGAGTGTTGGGAGGGATTTGCGGACGGCTGTCATTGGTGAAGGGGAGGGTGCTGCAGGGGTGTCCACTAGGATCGGGGGGAGCGAAAAGAGTTTTTGGCGGGTGACTTGACCGAGGCGGATAGATGGGAGGTTTAGAGGTGGGTCTGCTCGTGCGAATGTCGGCCCTTTGATGCCCCGTTAGGACGTTTCTCAGGTTTTGAGAATGAAATGCGTACCAGCTGCAAGGCCTGCCAAGAGGTTCACTTCCTCAAGCCCATCAAGCAATTTCTCCTCTGGCTCCGGTTGTGATTCTCCGGTAGGCGTGGTAGGAGATTCTGGGGGCTTGAGGCCCAGGGTGGCTAGATACTTTGCGAGAGGGTGCTTGTCATTATTGATGATCCTCTTATCTCGAAGTGTTGCAGATACAGTCAAGCAAAGCAACGGATTTGAGAAGTTGAGGCGGAGGAAAGCTGGGGTGATAATGTATTAGAACGATCCAAAGGCACAAAGAGAAGCAGATCCCTACAAACAGTCAAAGAAAGCCGGTAAACGGCAACCCACACCTCTTCCTCTTCAGACCAAAGAAGGGAGAACGTCTCTGGAGAGTCTTCTGCTGTATTCGCGCCCCATATGTTGGCTACCAAGAGAGTCCCCTCGGAGGATACATACTTTCGATCTTGTTCCCCAGTTGAGGGCATAGGATGTGGGGTGCTTGGCGGTAAAATGGATGGATGGTGTGCACTCAAGCGGTTACTTGGTTTGGGGGGACCAAGACTAGATGTCCGAGGTGGTGCGGAGAGTCGAGATGCTGGCGTCCGTGGGGTGTCGTTCGGTCCAGGTTGTGGTGCTGAGGATATATATGTGGCTTCCAACGAAACTTGTAAATGCGACAGAAACTCCAACAACAATTCTGGCGGATTCTTTGGATCAGAGGGTACAGACGGTGCTGGGGACTTGATGCGAAGCATAAGAAGGGAGAGCAGCTGTTCATCTGCGTATATGGACTTGGTAAATAAGATGTTGGCCCAAGGCAGAAAAAAAAAAGTTGCAGACCAAAAAAAGCTTGCTTTCTCTCTATCTTACTAAATTTCGCCCTGGAGAGCCATTCATCCGCCGTCGTTTCTGAGGGGAATTCTAGGGTTGTATCCGGTACAACCACGTCGAGCTCGGAAGTGGAGAAGAGCTGCTCCAGTGACATGTTGGCGGCCCTGGCTTCTTGAAAACTCGCTTTCGCGTCGACAAAAATGATACGCAATAAACGCCCGAATTCCCCTGATAATTGAATTGTTGGTGGGCCGCCGTCGTCGTTGGTGACGGTGAGCAGCAAGTGGGTTTGTTTGTCTGGAGGATCTCGTCCACACAACTTTAAGGGTCCTTGCCCTCTCAAAGGACTCTCTCGAACAGCAGTTGCGTTTTCCCGTTTCTAAGAACATCAGTCGCTCTGGCGTTGCGATACACGATTACATTTGCAACGTGTATGTGGGACTAGACGCGCTGTGCACAATTATTCCTATCATCCGTGTGCTTTCCGAGATGTTGACCAGGGACGAACAGACAATCTCGGAAAGGACACGGGCGATGCTATGCACCTACACTCTCTTGACAGTGCGTATACGGCAACGTACACAGGAGAGTGATAACTTATAAAGATGTCTGCAGCAGCCGTTGCTTTAGCTTCAACGATTGCACCCTCTGTTATTAAGTGATGCCGAAACCTCCATCCAAACCGAAACGTTCTCCTCAAGTGAACCTTGATGACGACGACGAAGGCAACTCCACCAATGCGCGGGGTCCCTACTATCCCGCATGTAACGTTTGTCGTCGAAAGTACGCTTGTTAACTTGCGCATCCCCATGAAAGCTGATCCTTTTTGTAGGAAGACAAAGTGCGACGATCAGAGACCCGTATGTGGTCGTTGTCTAAAGTCAGGTTGGGAAGCAGAGGTACGAAAAACCACTCCAAGTCTTACTTCCCCCGCTGAACACTCATCTCATAATAGTGCTCATGGGCAAAAGATTCCATAGTCCGCAAAGCTCGAACCGAGGCCCTCTTCGAATCGATGCAAAAGAACATTGAGGCCCTCCGCGAGTACGCTAATCACCTTGAATCGCTGCTCGAGAAATGCCGTCGAGAGCATGGGGGAAACATGGACACTTCATACCTTCGCCTTCGGCCCAATGGCGACTCAGACGCAATGGGCGTTATTGAAAATGTGGCAGACTATATCTCAGAACAAATTGAAGAAACTGGCATTGATTCCGACCCGGAGAATGATCCTACCGTCAAGGAATTGTGCATACCCACCCGGAACCTGAACGTGCGTTTATCTCTCTCCCACTAGAAGGATAGTTCGTTTCTTGACGCTTAAGACAGCTCGAAGAAGGAGGGTATTTTCTCGCCCACGGCAACACCGCCGTCTTTCGTTTTATGCAAGTTCCTCTCCCAGCCGAGGGGCCCTCTCGATTCCCAGCCATCGCCGAGAACCCTGACGCGACTTATGTGCTGCTGGTAGACGGTGTGGACGACAGCCACTATAACCCCCACTTTGACTGGTCAAGACACCTCCCTTCCAACGTCCCCCTCAACAGGAGGTCCCATGACAAGTTCGTTCCATGTCTCTTCTTTTGAGATGCAATGCTGATGTAAGTTACACTACCAGAGCCCTCGACCTCCTCTTCAAATTCTTTACCTCCTGGTGTTTCCGCATCGTCCCAGCCCTCTTCCTTAGAGACATGTACCGAGCACTCAATGTTCCCCGCTCCCGCACCCCGCCCAAAACACCACACTACTCGCCCATGCTGCATAATGCTCTTGTGGCACTGGGGACGGCGTTCCTCGATGATCCAAACATCCGGGACTTCAAGTCCCGTCAGTGTTTTGCCGATGCTGCGAGGCGCCTCATAGAGGTGGAATGCCAAAAACCTCAGCTGAGCGTGGTGCACGCGCTGGACATCTTGGCTAGCTTTTACTCTTCTCAGGGAGATCAGACACTTGGGTTCCTTTATTTTGGTCAGTCGGCTTCCCACTCTTTGAAGACACTCTTTTTTGATAGAGGTTGTGTTTCAGGCATGAGTGCCCGGATGAGTCAAGCCCGTTAGTACTTTCCCTTTAAAATCCGCAGCTCTGTGATTCTAAAATGTTCTCATCATAGTGGGTCTAGGCGTCGATTGCTCGGACTGGGTCAAACTCGGACTCATCGACGAGACTGAGAGGCTTGACCGAATTTGGGCACACTGGACCACATTCTCGCAGGTCAGTCAACCTTTCATCCCTCATTAATGACTCTCTTACATTTTCTTAGGATGTGTGTTGGTCCCTGTACGTGGGACGTGACTTCTGCGTCACGTCCCCATTGAATTCACCTGTCCCTGTCCCTTTTGTGGACACGGATTTAGATCAGATGCCATGGTGTCATCCACCAGCTGGCATCCCCCATCAAGCTAATTATCTTTCAAAAACGTTCGCGGCGACGTGCGAGTTGTTGATGATCGCACGCCGCATTATGGACGTTGTGTAAGTATTTGTTTGATGATGGTTCCATGGAGCTGACATGATTGCCTTTATCATTTAGCAATAATCTCAATCGGGCTCGTTCTCGCCCTATGGTTCTTGATGAACTCATCACTGACATCGAGTAAGTTTTCGAATGCAAACGTGGAAATGCCTTTTATGAACGATTATCTTGCCTAGCATCAAACTCAACACCTGGAAAAGCTCGCTTTCTCCAGAAGTTGACATCAGTGTCGCTTCCCGCCCAACGGCCACACCTCATCGGTTGATGCTTCATCTAACCTATTGGTGGCTTTTCATCCTTCTCCATCGTCCCTTCTTTCATCGCAGAGCTAAGCTCATTCACTCCACTGACAAGGAGATTGACCACGTCAAGGTATGTATACCATTACTGTGCTCGATTGAGCTAATCACTGTCATCGTTCTACTCAGCTCTGCAAGCGCGCCGCAGAAAATATCATGGAGCTGCTCGCGACTTGGCGTTCCCTCTACACATTGCGATACGCACCAATCACTCTCATACAGACCGTCTTTTCAGCTGGAACAGTATACCTCTTGTGGGGCGTCCAAGCAACCTCCGGACCCCGCGTGGCGCACAAAGAGCTCAAGACTGCTCTGGACCAGCAGAAGCTCTGCCACCAGTACCTCGTCGAGATTGGAAAATCATGGCAGTGCGCTACGAACATTGCCGGGATCCTGAAGAATCTGATGCAAGAACAGATGAAACCCGTGCTGGAGCGAAGGCAGTTGGTCCCCAGACTGGTGGAAGATGAGGGGAGTATCCCACCGGCTATTCAGAGGTCGTTATCTGCTACTTCTCGCAAGCGCACGACTGCGGCCCCACCCCGGAAGGGGAAACAAAGGAAATCGTCAAAGGGGAGGGGGCAAGCGCTGGACACTGTTCTCCCGCCTCTGGATGTTACGCCCAAGATCTCCGCTTTACAAGGCCTCATTCGTCCACACAACTCATTCTCCGCTCCCCAGATTCAAGCTTCGACCTCCTCATCTTCGACCTCATCATTCTCCTCTCACCCTATCCAAATATCAGCCTCGACCTCTGCGACCTCTTCGTTCTTCCCTCCCCCTATCCAAGCTTCGACCTCCGCATCCTCCTTCTCCCCCACTTCATTCGAACATCTGGATGCATGGGACTACCGAAATCCACTGGGTGGTTCGGTAAACTCAAGTCCAAATGCCACTTTCTCACCACCCTCCCCGTCGGTTTTTAGCAATCTCAGCCCGGATATACCCCAACAAGGATATATCAACCACAATCCCACCCCAGCTCCGGTCGTTGTAGAAGGCCCTCCCCCTCCTGTGAATATGGGCAACATGGGAGATGGACACGGATACATCCACGAACAACGAGACCCGATCTACTCATTCACAGAGGTGCCTTGGTTCCTAGCAAACCAAGCCGATTCTTCTTCTTCATCAACAAGCTTTGATCTGAGCGGTGGTTTGTGGCCTAGCGTTGAACCGATGAATATTGGGGGAGATCGAGAATACCGTTATGAGGATGATGCGATGACGGATGAGGATCGTGCGGAGTTGAATTATTGGCTTCAGCAGCAGTCGTAGCGGACGGACTTTTTGAGCTCATGGAGGTTGAAGTTGTTGGTTTTCTTCTGGACTTTTTCGCTGTGCTAGCCGATCGTTTCTTGGACTGACTTTGCAAGCCCCCAGTGATAGTAGTAGATACCTTTTATCTTGTACTATACCCGCCCATTGTACGTAAACGTGTAAGATTATGTGTTAACAGTTGTTGAATACTAAGTATTCATCATAACTTGCACCTCAAGCCTCAACCGCAATAATCCTTGCAGTACTTAAACGAATGCCTCTGCGTAATGCATTCATTCGCACAGGGAAAAAATGGTTTGAATCTACACTAAGAGCAAGCGCTATCTACTTCTTGCATACATGCAATCATTCATATGTTCATTTCATTGGTCCTGCTTGTCCCGCAGGCCTAGAAGACCAACAATCCATCAGTCACCAAAAGCCCACCTCTGAACTTCAGTTCGAACCAAGGGGGCCCGGGATGTCTGCCCTGCCGCTTTCACAGATTGGCAGATCGGCGGCAGATGGGACTCTCGAAATACGGATGTCCTCCTCTGGAGCCTCTGGGCTCCGGATTCCTAGTCCGCATGCGCACCGGCTTCGTCCCTTACGTATACGTTCTCGGAGGGAACCCTCGCACTGGAAGAGTCGACGATGGAGAAAAAGAGCGTGAGCAGAGAGAAGCAGGCAGTGCCGAGCGGATGGACGTCCTTTGTGGAGATTGAGAACACTGGCAAGTTGGGTATTGGCGCTGGTTTTGTGGTTAAGAAGGCGAATGTGAAGATAGGTGGGGAAGGTGCGAAGGTGGCTGGGAGATGGTGGGATTAGTTCGGATGCGTCGAAGAAACGTTCCCTGTGAGGATTGGACCTCTGGCACAGTATAGTTTGCTCTGCCGTTTCATTCTTGCGATCTCCGGAGGAGATGGACGCGTTTTCGTTCGCAAGAGCAGCTGGTGTGGGTGGGCCTCCTCAATCTGACCTCCAACGCGCAGTTACCATCAACATCCTTACATCCCACCTCGCCGATCCACGGAGGCATCTCCCCTACAACACATTCTCCTCACGATGGAACTGCGTCCTCGACCTTGCAGCACACAAAGCCCAAGCCCTGGACGCCATGAAGTCTGGACGTCTCAGACCCCACAGGAGGGCACCTGCATCCCCCTTTCCCGTATTCGCAACCAACTCCGCCTCCTCCCGCACGCATTCCACCGGCTCCGGCACTCCAACATACAATAGCCCGACATGATACTGGTTCAGGCTGATGATGATGCACCACCTTCACCGTATGAGCAATGAAGGACACTTCCATAGTCCGCAAAGCACTCCATCGAAGAGGAAAGGGATAACAGGGAGCTGATACGATTTGCGTTGTCATGTAGCTCGCAACCTGATAAGCAACGGATTTCTAGCACATATCAGTCAAGGTAGATTATACCTCAAGAAATCGACTGGGTAATTAGAAACTAACGCAGTCGAATGTATGGTGGGCTGACTGAATACGAAGGACTTCTGAAAGTGGTAAAATCAATTCATAAACTTTGCCGGAAACATGTTTTTAAGGTATACGAACGGGATCAATCCTTTGAATATAAACACGTCACTCTTATTTGGGTGGTGAAACGGCAACTCCTCGCCATTGCCACCAACGACATCATTCGCCGATGCCAAGATGTCCTCGGGCGAACGAAACTGACCAGGAGAGTTGCCCGAAACTTGAGAAGGTTCTGAGTCGCTATACTTGAACACCGGAACACCAGATCGAACGAACAAGGAATAGCTCCAGAATTTTAAATTTCCATCTTGTCAAACGACAGACATTGTATCGGCCAAATCCTGAGCAGGAGAAGGATGCTGAAACTCTAGCATATCTTGCATAGCATCCTGTCGATCCTATTAGAGGGTCGGGGGGTCGCATAGCCTCGAAGGTATCCGTTAGGTCGCGTATATGCGCTGGTTTGTTGTCAGGAGGGTCCCAGTACCATAGGCTTATGATTTCTTGTCCCATTTTGACGAGGTCCCTTTGGCATTTGCTTGATGATTCCTTTGAGATTGAGATCAAGCGAGGGAGATTGGAGAGGAGAGAAAAGGGTATGGAGAGCAGCGTATTGATTGGAGGGTATCGGTTCATGGAGTCTGGTTCGAAGCCGGGGCAGTCTTTGGGGGTATAAGTGGTCCCCGTTCGTTCATTCTTGAAAGAGTCTGCTGAAGGAGCACAGTGAAGACGGTGTAAGGTTTCCTCGCACCCCTGGCCGATCAGAATTACTTTGAGAAACGGAAGGGGAAGGAAGTTACAGGCCACTGACCCCAAAAACTTCATCGTAGGCGGGTCTTCCAGGATCCCCTCGGCCAGCCTCGATCTCATTCAGCCGATACGCCTTCAGGTCCTGTTCATACGCGAGGGTTCGGGCGATAAGGTCTCCGTGCAAGAAGAGCGTGTAAAGAGCTGGCGTCGCGTCCATGCCGCCGTGTATATCGAATCTCATTTTGAAAACGTCAGTTTCGTTTGACGTTAGTTGAAAGAGTTCAAGGAATACCATACGAGGTATCATGTTTTCGCGCACCTCAGCGGCGTGTGCAGGGTATGGATCATCACGAAGGTTGCGGTCCAGCATCTCTTCAATGACCTGACGAAGCTCTCAGGATACAGAGTCTCCTGTGTGTAGCTCTTACCCTTGATTCTGGCTTCAACATGTGAGCCCATCGTATCGGCTCGGTGCTGTGTGACGAGACAAGTGTTCTCCCCATAAAATGCCATCATCGCGTCGGTCTCCGACGTGGAGATGTCTCAATCAGTGCTCGCCGTTCATGAACTGGTCGTCGAAGGCATAGTGGGTGTTATAACGCAGCTGGAGTTGAACCATGAAAGGAAGGTTGCAGCCGAAGTTGGGTTCTAAGGAGATTCTTTCTAACTCAATTTGGTAGCGTTGTAGCCTACTGGCAACGGTCCTTCGCCTCCCCCACTCTCACACACGTGATGTGTTGGTAATCACTTACCTTCCGTATATGGTAGTCTCACGACTTAGGGCAATGTGCCATTGCC
>KN838707.1:36615-51812 GCA_000827195.1 Laccaria amethystina LaAM-08-1
TTGGGTTTTGTATGTAAAATGCTAAAAATTCGCATTTTTAGGAGTGTATTGTTACACTCCGTATCATCGTGCCTCGTATAGAATAATTATGACCACCACAGGCGTGGCATCCACCAATCTTGGACGTGGATATCGTGGAACTTTTGAAGTGGAAGACGTCCGTCGACTCGTCGAACATTTACCCAGATTCTGCACAATGGCTAACTTGAAAGACTGAATGTTGAAACGCCAATTCTGAGGTTAACCTTGTGTTAACTCATCTCCAAAGTGGGCATTGGGACCCCACTGCACCACATGGACGATCCCTGCCAATGGCTTCATTACCAATGTAAGTCTAACATCCAAGTATCTGCGACCCACTAAGGAGTCTAGCCGCTGCTTCTTCGTCAGCTGCATCAGGTTTCTGGCCGGTGGGCCGTGGCCTCATAAGCCCCACCAACTCGAAACCAACCCATCACTCCACATCTCAACCACTCCAGAAATTCGAATATCATGCCCTCCTGGTTAATCACTGGTGCTAGCACGGGTATCGGTCTCGGCATTGTCTGCGATCTCGTACCTTTTTACCACCTCTTTCGTTACTTTTACTAATGAGTTGTTTTAAGTTGAAAGAGGAGAAGAACTTTGTGATTAGCACGGCTCGCGACCTCAGCGCCAAAGCGCTGCAAGACCTCGCTGCAATATACCCCAAGAATCGTCTTGCCCTCATTGAGCTCGACGTTACGGACGTCACGAGCGCCAAGACAGCCGCGGAGGAAGCCGCTGCCCTTCTTCCTAACGGGCTCGACTACTTGATCAACAACGCGGGCATCAGCCTACAGATGATGACTTCCTTTGAGGACCTGTGCGTTTCCCATGTCTGACTTTACCCCCTTCTTTGCTGAGGCTAGTTCTGTTGAACGATAGTGACATGAAGCTGTTCGCAGAAGAACTTAACTTCTACACCATCTCCGTCATCCAAGTGACGTCCGCGTTCCTTCCCCTAATCAGGAAGTCCGCCGTGAAGAAGATCATATTCATCACATCTATCCTCAGCTCAATTGAGACCAGCGGGTCATGGCCCTTGATTGGCAACTCGTACTCTATCTCCAGAGCGGCCTTAAACATGTAGGTCCCTCTCCTCGTTTCTATCATTCTTCCTCCTACATTGACGTTTTTGCTGATTAGGCTTGCCTGCAAGTGGGGCGCGGTCCTCAAAAATGATGGGGTTATCGTCGCTCTTGTTCACCCAGGTTGGGTACAGACCGATATGAGCGATCCGTGCAAGAAGTGGATGGAGACGTACGCTCCAAATATTCCCCAGATCACCCTTGCCCAATCGTCTGCGGGCGTTGTGGAAGTCGCGAAGAACCTCACTCTCAATGCTACAGTTCCCTTCTACCAGTATGATGGCAGCAAACTTCCCTTTTGAGTGTATTATTGATATGCATAGTATTTCCAACTGCTCATGATTGCCCTCCGATCTATATACATGAAAGTCGTGATATAATCTTCAAAACCAAGTCAAATCTACTACGATGGCCTCAATTGCCGCATTATGGTATCTGGGATATACTGTAAAGTCATTCAAAGATCAGTGTACGGCAACTCTACGCCTCATCCATAGCCTTCCCTTCCTCTCTAAGTTCCACTACCCCGTTCTCGGCGCGTATCCTGACAATATCTGCCCTCTGCAAATTCGCCTCGTCGCACAAGGAACGGAAGATGGAGGTTTCTTTATCGAAAAGGTTCAATACTGTGTCGAATTCAGCAACCTTGCCTCCATCCATTACGATAACGCGGTCGTAGTAAGCTAAAGGCAGCAACGTTAGCAGGCAGGAATCGAGCAGAAGGGGGGAAAGGGAGACATACCAATGGTATTCAAACGATGAGCGATACAAAGTAAAGTGGACGACGCGAATTCAGTCTGGATCGTCCGCTGGAGCTTGGCGTCTGTCTCGACGTCGACACTGCTCGTAGCTTCGTCCTGAATGGTGGTTAAGGAAAGGAAGGTTAGCATCCGATCAGCTCGAAGATCGTGGAGGAAAAACGCACAAGGATGATGATACGACTGTTCTTCACCAAGGCGCGACACAACGCCAGAAGTTGTTTCTCACCCGCGCTGTAGTTTGACCCTGCACAGTTGAGTTTGATTAGTTACTACTAAGTCAAAGTTCAATTGTTGAGACAAGACACACCCTCGTCACCTACAGTCGCGTTCAAGCTAAACTTTGCATCCGCCACAGGATCTGTAGGCGCTCCATCACGGGGGAGTAACCATGCCCTCTGCAGGACGGAGATGAGTTCGGCGTCGGTGCATAGGCCTTGCGGGTCTCTGTACATAGCAGGTCAGTCTGTAGTAGTCAGAAAAATCGTGGAACGCACAGATTTTCACGTAACGTTCCCAGGAAGAGTGTGCTATCCTGTGGAACGAGCGCTAATCGCCAACGGAGGGTGTCCAAACCCACGTTTCGAATGTCAACGCCGTCAATGTCAATTGTTCCACGCTGCAGTTCTACGGTGCTATGTACATACGGCTCTGGTAAGCAAAGGGAGATCCTAGAAAGCAAAGGTAGCACGAACCGGAAGAGAGCTTGAAGCAGCGAAGATTTACCAGCTCCTGTGCGTCCGACAATGCCAACCTATGGGGGGCATATTTGTGAGACCAGGTTCATAGGATAACAATATCAAGAGCAGACCTTTTCACCAGGCTTCACTTGGAAGCTGATACCCTTTAACACCAACGGAAGACCTGGTCGATAAGCCATTTCCACATCCGAGAATGTAACCATCCCCTTTGATGGCCAGCTCGGTGGGGGGTCATCGGGTTTCACGAATTCGCCCTCAGGTGGCAGTTCAGAGTAATGCAACACCCTCTCTACGGCGTTCATGTTCTGTTCGTTCTCTGCGAATTGTGATACCATTTCCGCTGTAAATGGTTAGGTAGTTGCCAAATGGAGGCAAAGAATGGAACATACAGAAGATTTGGGTAACTACACTCCAGTCAGTATTTTTCAAATGCCAAACTTGAAGGAAGAGAAACGCACTGCTCAATGTATACGACAAAACGACTCCAATCTTTGCAGGGTTGACTGTATGTCGGAACCCAGCGGCAAACAAGGCAATCCCGAAGATGAGGACGTTTCCAAAGAGATCAAGCCGGACTGCCAGCCAGCGTTGGATGGAGATGGTCATGTAGTACGCGCGATTCTCCATGTCCAGACCTTTTTCGGCATCTTTGACTGCTCGGTTCTATAGATTTGAATAAACCAAAGCTGCGTGTGGAAGCGGAGTTGGACTGACCTGTTCTCTGTATGCTCGGATCGTGGAGAGGCCAGTCAATGTTTCTGTATCACGCACATCAGCAAATGACTGGATAGGAGGAAAAATGGATGGATATACCGGAATACGACGCATATAATGCAGACCTCATCAGAGAGTCAAGTCGTTTGGTTTCTACTGAAGATCTTCTATAGAACATGGACACCAGCCAGTACAAGACCGCCATGGGCGCGAAGATGATACCCAAGTACGGGAACGTGTAGAATACAAGGCCTACTGTCCCCAAGACAGAGCTAAACGTGTTGAGGAACTGGAAATTCTAGTCAGTGAAAGGATTCTCAAGGATGCGCGGGATACTTACCTGGAAAAGAGTCATTGACAACTGAGTGTCAAGGGTATCTTGGTCCTTTGACAGTCTGGACAAAATGCGCCCTGATAACGAAGTCCCAATAAGTCCCCCGATGAAAATGAGATTGAAAGAAGCGAACCCATGGGAGTGGTATCAAAGAAAGAGGCAGGAGAGCGCAAAACACCACGTAGTGCTGCTTTGAAAAGGTTTAAACCAGCGATCAAACTTGCAAGCCTATATCAAAGGAGGGAAGTCAAAAAGGGGCCAATAGATACTGATGGGTTACTGACGCAAATGCAGCGCTGACAAGGAAGGTAAATATAGCTTGAGCCACACCTATGACATACGTAAGACGAGGAACGGGTAAGAGGGCGTAGAGACTCACCAAGGGAAGCATACACGGCCATGTAGTCGGCTTGTCTAAAGCTAGGTATGCTATTGGCTGTCCAGAACCCAAGAAAAAGATTATTTGCAACTGTCAGGGATAAGTCATCAGCTCTCCGCATGCGTCAAAGGTATCGATGACCAACCTTGAGCCCCCTGAGTCATGGTCAACAGTAGCAGAATAGTGGGCGCCCATACGACCCCTCCAGCGGACCTGAGGTACTTGCGGTACACCTCCCACGTCACGGACCCCGTGATCCTCTCCTCCATCTGCATCAACGCATGCTGAGCTTTCTTGGAAACACCATCTTCCGCGCTCTCGGCTGCAAATCCCTTGGTCTTGCGCAATCGGTTGCCGGCAAGGGAGACTTCATCCAACTCCTCTTCCAGTTCCATGTTACCATATTCCTCGATGAGGTGCGAAAACACAACGCTGTTCGCTGTGAGGTCCTGCGAACAATTAGGGCTGAGTCGGCACGCAACAGAAATTGAACTCACTTCGTATGTTCCTTGTTCAATGATAACCCCGCCATCCATGACGTAGATGTAATCCGTCTTATCAAGAACGTGCAGAGCATGCGTGACGAGGATCCGTGTCCGATCTGCCAAGGGACCTTTGAGGAGACAGTTCTCAAGAATGGCCTTGCCGACATAGGCGTCCACTGCGGACAAGGGATCGTCGAGTAGTACGATGTCCGACTGGGAATATGCTGCTCGGGCTAATGAAACGCGGGCCTGCAAAGAGTGTGTTAGAGCCGCGTTCGTCATAAGCAACGAGTACCGTACCTTTTGACCACCACTCAAGTTAATCCCCTTCTCCCCGATCTCAGTGTCTTCACCATGAGGAAGAACCTCGAGATCGTGATCCAGACTACAGGCGCTGATAACTTCACGGAATCTGCAAAAAGTCTTAGTCGACTATAACTTGACTGACCAAAAAAGAACTAACCTCTCTTCGTCATGTTCCTGTCCAAAGAGCACATTTCCACGAAGAGTCGAGTTTCGAATCCAAGATGTTTGAGGTGCGTAGGCGACTGAACCACCAAATGTAATCTGCAACGGCAACGTGAGTACAAGGTAAGTTTGCAAGAAGGTGCAGAAGCACTGACCTCTCCCCTCGTTCGCCTCATCTCTCCGATCAACGCCTGAAGCAGAGAGCTCTGCGAAGTTTGTCAGCGAGTGAAGAAGGGACAACGAGAATAAAAAAGTAACCTTTCCTGACCCAACACGTCCCACGATCGCCACGAACGCACCTTTGGGAACCCTGAACTGCAAATTCTTCAATTCGAACGGCTTTTTCTCTTCTTCGTCCTTTTCCTTTTCCTTAGGCTTTTCGTCTCCGGGTTTCACATCCGCAGTAGTAGGCAACAAGTTCGACTTGCGTTTACTCCACCGATTCGTTCCACCTCCTGCCGCTCCCTTCCCAGCACCAAGAGCAGCAAACTTGGACTCTGCACCCTTGCCCGTGACACTTAACACGGTCTCCCAGGCGAAATCGCCGTCGACCTCGACTGCCATTTTGACGTCGTCTTTGATTTTGTACGGCTCGTCCAGCTCTTCGGCGGTTAGGAATGCACCGATGCGGCCGAGGGCGACCATTGCGTCGGTGAGGGAAACCAGCACGATAGGGAAAAAGATCAGAGGTGCTCGGATGATCTGCGAGTACGAACGTCAACAACTAGCGTACAGAAGAAATGGAAGTCGGAGCTTACGTTGAATAGTTGGAGAGAGCTGAATATGATAGCAACGTTGAGGTTATGTCCGCTTAAACCGTAAGTAATCTAAAAAACAGAGGTTAGATTATGGAGAACTCGATCGTTTTCAAACAACTTACGAATGACAGGACCGAAGCCAAGATTGGGATGAACGTCATCAACGCTATAATCGTTGATCGTGCAACACTTGAAATTAAGACAAATCAGAATACGAGCAAAGCCAAACCAATAACTACTCACGCTGATTTCCGAATAGTAGAGATCTCTTTGCCCCTGAGACTCCCAATCTGTTGCGTATAAAAGTCTTCCCAAGCATAGAGCTTAATAAGGCGAATCCCTTGGAGAACCTCAGTGGTCAGCCTCACTCGCTTATCAGTCAACTTGACGCCCTTTTTCCGCTGGTTGAACATGACTCTGACGAGCATGATCTGAAGTGGGAAACCGAGGATGAGGACGCCGAGACCGACGAGTGCTGAGTACCCAAGCTGTGGAACACAGATGTAAGTACCAATACACAGAGGATCAAGAAAGAACGAACGTTTCCGATGAGCAATCCGATGCCAATGGCGAGCTGTATCGGGGACACCCAAAGGTTGTGTCCGAATGCTGAAAACCGATCCAGCCTAGCCGAATCCGTTGAGATCATTGTGGTGATCTGTCCGACGCTGTGATTGACGCGTCCACGCCCTGAGAGGCGCAGAGATTTTCGGAAGACGCTGCCTATGAGCTTCCAGGAACGTCAGTATGAGAAGAGGAATATGGAGAGACAGAAGCACGAACCCCCGTACGGACAGACAAGCCTACGGCCATGCTAGCTGTGAGCAAGGGTGTTCAGCAAAAGACATCAAAGAGACAGAAAGATTGGTGACATTACTTTGCTGATAATGGTTCGTCATCTGTAAGAAAGTGAATCAGTTCTTCAAACGTTCTTCCTATGCCTTCGTAACTTACCAAACTCGCGACCTCTGTAGAAAACTAACTTCAGTTCACAATCTCCACATGAAGTCGCTCTCACTCACCTTGCATTGCGAAAAGCGCTACAGCTAATCCAATCCCATAGCCAATACCTTTAGGCTTCTTAAAACCCTGTGCAGCAGCAGCCGACTGTTCACCATCAGAAAGTCGGGAGTAGATATAAGACTCGGTCAACCATGTCAAGATGACCTTGTTCAACAAGGGCGTGGTGGTTTTCAGAGTATCTTCACAAAAATAACTTGATCAACAGATGATCAAAGTAATGACACACCATGAAGAACGCACCAGAAATGAGCTTCAAAGCCCCACTCCACCAGATCTGATAGAAAAAAGTCCGGTGAATGGCTTTGAATAACGATTCGTCGTGTTTCGGTTTCTTTCGTGCTGGCTTCTTGCTTCTACGAAACCAGGAATGTCCTTCTTTCTCGGTTATCGAAAGGTTTTCAGGATCTATTTTCGTTTCATCCGTCTTTGCGTCGGCAGCTTTTTCGTCTATATCTTCTCCGGCAACACCCTCTTCTTTGATGCCTTCCCGCATAAAGCGCGGCCGTTTTTCTGGAGGACATCGATTATAGAACCTCGTGGTGAGGTCATCGGTAATAGTGGATGTCAGTCGCGCGTTCGGAAGTTCCCATAGATCTGCAGGTTTGCCTCAGCATGATCGAGTGGCATTCAACAGGCAAGGCAACGCACCCTCTTTCTCCAGTGGTCTCGAAAACCCAACCTCGAGGAAAGGATTCAACCAATGGAACACGAGTTTCGACAGCAAACTGTAGCGCGTCGTTAGCAGGCAATCAGCGCTAAAAATAAGGTACCTCGTACGACGCAGAGCCCTGTGGAAGAGTGTGACCTTCTCCGAATGATGGAGGTGCGGGGGTAGGTTTGAAAGGATTACTCCAAGGGACTTTCATTGTAGAACGGTATATTCTTGGATACGAGACGGTGAGATACCAACTGGCCACCACGTCCACTTGTTCACGATTTTGAAGACGGCGGAAGGGGGGAATAGATGGCGACCAAGATCAGCTGTTTGATAGAGCAGGGCGGCTGCTGAAGTTGATGTTATAGGCTCGGTTAGACATCCGTTGGGTGTACACGTCGGATACTTTGTACGAGTCATTATGCGTACGAATCGATGCGGCTTGGATGCGGCAGCCATGTAACTCCATGTAAAGGGGTCGCAGTCAAGGTACAACAGAGGCACGTCGTGAGAGTTGCTATTTTCGTCATCCAATCACAAAAAGGATATTCCACTTGAACGACTTTCAAGATCTAGGGAAACAAGACAAAAATGGAACGAGGAGAGAAAGGTAAAGCCATAGAGCGAGCAGTCTACTGCATAAGTAAGCCCCTAAACTTGCTACATGTATTAGGACTTCAAGTCACTGATTGATTCTTTTATGTAGCCTGAGCGCTCCGCAACGGATTCAGAGACGAGGAGTGCATGCATAGCATATCACACAAATGAATGGAGAATTTGAGATCGACGCAACCGTTCGAACATTCAAGATTTATTAACATTCAGATATTCAACCATAGAACAAACCTCTAGCAACCTTCAGCGAGAATAGAATATGTATATACAATCCGCCGATGGCAAGGAGAGGAAGATGTGAGATGGACATTACCAACTGTAAAGCTTTAAAGGATAGCTGCACGAAGAAGCGGTTCCAAAAATTTCCAAGAACAATCCATTTGCTGAACTCCGCTGCTTCATCGACTGATGTGCAGTTGAACTTCCAGCAAAGAGAGAGCCCAGAAAAAGGGAGAATCCCCCGACGACACAAGCCAGTAGTGCAGCGGCAAGGTCATCGCGTCCAAGGGGTGCAAGCAGAGCCCAAGGAACTGGGGCGGCAAAAATTAGATAACCAAGAATGGAGGCGGTGCCTCCATAATAGTGGTTAAACTATTAAGAACAGATACTACACTTGATCTAAGCCAAAAGGCCAGAGTGGTAAGGAAACGAAGATGTCGGAGCGAGCCTTTTATAGGGCTTCAGAATGCGCACGGACCATCTAGTGATGGAACTTATGAAATCAAACTCCGATGCACGAGTCACGGACTTGTTGCCGCTTGCGCCAATGTTCCACACACGTTCCTCGTTGCAAGGACTCAAAATAAAATTGTTTGAACATGGGAGCTGGGCAGCACGCCGGAAAAGTGTCCCCTTCCGTTTCATTAATTCGCTATCCACTCCTGTCCTGTGTATATTAAAACTTGCCTCCTCTGTGCTGCCGCACATATGTGCGTTAACCATTCGCCATAGCCTCAAGGAAAGAAATATGCGGCTCCGGTTTGCAGATTACTGACCAGCTGGATTCGACTTGAGGCCTGAGGTTGGAGTGCCGCGTGCGTGACACTAACCTCGACCTTCCCTTCCGTCATGACCAACTTCAAACTGGCGGCTCGATTGCATAGAGGTCAAATTCGTCGACGCACCATACACTCCCAGAAGTACTCCGGCGTTCATCTCGACCAGCGATTCGTTGGCCCCATACCTATGAGAAGTGGGAGTGACAGCAGATTATATACGCTCGCTAAATCTCTAGTACTTGCTGAAGCCATTCTACGTAAAAAGGTTTCGGGTTAGATATTATTTACGAAGGGTTTTCGCGCGTTGTTGACGCGTTGTTGTACCTGACGATCATCGATCAATTCCTTGATTGGTGAGATTTTGAAAGCGGAAGAGATCGGATTTCTCTTATCAACCTCGGTCCTCCTCCTCCGACCGTTCACCACTATCTGGACTTTACCGTAAGCTGCGATTCCATCTTCCATTCGATATAATTCATTAATAGACATCCCAGCAAGCTAACAAGCCAAACGATCACAATGACCCGCCAATTCTTCGTCGGAGGGAACTTCAAGCTGAACCCCATCACCCGGGAGTCGAAGAAGTCTTTAATTTCAGGACTTAACAAGGCTGAGCTCGATCCCTCGACTGGTGTGTATAACGCAGCCCCTTTCTTCGATATCTGATGATAAAATCGTCAGAGGTCGTTATCGCACCACCCTCGATCTACCTGATCCCGGTCAAGGATCTTTTGCGCAAAGATATCAAAGTGGCTGCGCAGAACTGTTACTTCAAAGAATCTGGAGCGTTCACTGGAGAGATCAGGTGTGTTACTATGTCTTCGTTTCGATATTACACTTTTGATGTTATCCTTCTAGCCCTAAGCAGCTTGTAGATGCCGGGATCCCATACGTTGTCCTCGGTACGTCGGCATTATATGACACAGACGATGGATCTCACCAAAATATAGGTCACTCTGAGCGCCGCACGATTTTCAAAGAGACCTCCGAGCTCACCGCCACCAAGACACGCGCCGCCCTCGACGCAGGCCTCAAAGTTATCCTCTGCATCGGAGAAACCCTCCAAGAGCGCGAAGCAGGAAAGACTGCCGAAGTTTGCGAAGAGCAGTTGAAAGCTGTCGTTGAGGTTCTCAAGGAGGGCGACTGGAGGTACGCGGTACCGTCTCTTACCTTTCTCTGATCTAACAAACAAAAAGCAACGTCGTGATCGCGTACGAACCCGTCTGGGCCATCGGCACCGGTAAGGTCGCCACATCCGCGCAAGCGCAGGAGGCGCACGTTGATGTGCGCGCCTACCTCGCCAAGGCCGTCTCAGCGGCTGTAGCGAACGACACTCGCATTATTTACGGAGGAAGCGTCACCGCGGCCAACTGCAAGGAACTTGGTACGTCTAGCCTGATTTTGTTCATTGACTGAGTAGATGTGAACATCGACTTATAGCAACTCAACAAGACGTTGATGGGTTTTTGGTGGGAGGAGCCTCACTGAAGCCGGAATTTGCAGATATTATAAATGCCAAGAAAGAGTAAAGCCCATAAAATGATTTTTGAGAGAGGGAGTTGTACGTTAGAGGATTCCAATCGCATTTGTAAATCAGAATCTAAGAGACGCTAGATGGGATGATCACTGGTTGAGATAATGACAATACCAGTCCCGGATGGTATGCTGCTAACCTCAAGCAGGAACGCGCTGTTCCCGCGCAGTGCCGATAGTCCAGGAGTACTTTTTTGCTCTGCCTACTCAGTTTTATAGCATTGGAACGGGAGTAAACAAGTTTTCCAAATATATCCAACATACCCCTCTCGTTTAGCCCAGGACCAACTACAAAGATAATACAACATTTATCATACCATTCGAATTCGATCCCATAGCCTCAAAGTTAAATGGCACATCCAAACGTAACGCGCAAGTAGTACAGAAATACCAAAAAAAATTGCGTCCCCTTATCAGATACCCTGAATCAACGCTAACGCAACACTCGACCGAGGTTCAATCACACATTTAAAAGGCACCATAAACCTATTCATACAAAATTCTGTCAGTCAAAAAGCAACTCCGAGTCTGATCTCAAAAAATTGAAGCAACTGACGATAACAGTCCACCCGTAGCCTCCTCCTTAAGCTTGACCACATTCCCCTCTTTGTCGGTTGGTGGCTTGATATTGTAAACTGCCAGGACATTGGATGCAGCCACATAGAGGGATGCATCAACGAGGTGTCTCCCTGGACATATTCTGAATTCCCCCCCAATAAAAAAAAAAAAGAAAGGCGATGAGGTTCCGGAACCAACGACAACGGCAACTACAACTCACCGACGTCCAAACCCAAAAACAGCAGCTCCCGGACTCCGAACTGTATTGTCCAAACGGCCATTGGCGTCTTTGAGGTTGAGGTATCGTTCAGGATCGTATTTGGATGGATCCACGAAGGCGTTTGGATCGTGCATTAGGGCCCTAAAAGTAAGTGATGGTAAAACTAGGATTTGCGGGACAAAGTTGACGGACTTACCATACATTTCCTATAATGAGCGTACCCTTCGGGATGAAATACCCGTCGTATTCGTCGTCTTCCGTAGACATATGGGGTATGCCTAAGTATTTAGAACATTTCAAGCTAGTGAGTTGCCGGTAATACTCAAGGGTTAAGAGCTGATCAAATTATAAGCACTCACCCAGGGGAGTAATAGAATGCCATCGCAGAGTTTCCTTGACGATAGCATTAACATAAGGCAACTTCGCTCGGTCACTAAAATCCGGAAGCCGATCTTGACCAACAACAGCGTCAATCTCCGCTTGCGCCTTGTGCTGTACGTCTGCATGCATGGCCATCGCTAAAAAGAATGCTTGAACGGCAGCGATGGTCTTGAATAAACGAAAATAAGCACAAGGGTGGAAGCGTTATGCAATTATTAGGCGCTCACCGTATCCGAGCCACCTTTCCCAATTGCAAGACGTTAATTTTAGAACGCGAAGGGAAAAAAATTGCGTGACTTACCACCGTACGCTGCACCTGTTACGGCTTTCGCCATCTCCTCAGCTTCAGCCCGCTTTGGATCGCTTTCGTCTGGTAATTTCGATATCATCGATTGAAGTATGGATGGTCGAGCATTTCCCGCTTCCTAATTGCAAAATAAACTCATGCATGAGCAAGGTTTTTCTACGGAGAAGAAGAGAATTTATTATTATTAGACACTCACCAATTCCCCTTTAACCCTGCGATACGGCCTCTCCAGCATTTCATGAAAAGACGCCCTCCACCTAGCGGCCTTTCTCTTAAATCCAGCACCGGGGAACCAACTGGGGACGTATTTCAATACCGGAAGTAGGTCGACCAAGAAGGCTCCTGGAACTCCGGCTTCAGCGATACCTTCAACGACTTCCTTTGCGATTGATATGTAGGGATCGTTGTGTTCTAGAATGGCGATTCCGTAGCAGATTTCCATGATGCTGCCTGCAAAGTAGCTTTTCCGTTGTTAGTTGCTGGATATGGGGGCGTATGGGAAATCAGCGTACTGTCGGATATGGTCCATGAAATCGTCAGGTGAAGCTAAGACTCGACGGAGGAACGTTTTGGCTGCTTCGGCTTGGATGGGTTGGTATTTGGAGACGATGTTGGGATGGAAATGTTCGTGAAATGCCTTGCGGTATCTCCGCCAAGTTGTGCCGTACGGTATGAATGCGAGTGCCCATCCAGCTCCCATTCTTTGAATTTTTAAATTTATCGTAATAAATAAAGGCTTAAGTATTGGCTCGGATGCATAAACTTACAAATCGAGAAGCATGGGAAGCTTTTGGATCCTACTGGAATAATTGGATGATCGTTTTTCGAATAGATCGTTTGTCCTCTTTAACGATCCCAAGATGAGAATTGGCTGGCCGAGCATTTCATAGTAGACCATATCCCCTGTTACGTCTCAGTCATTGTTTGGGATTACACGTAGGAGCCCTCACCGTATAATTGATGCCACTGGTCATAAAGTAACCATACCTTCTCCCTAGGTATTTCAAACAGGTTACCTACAACTGGGTACCCCATGGGTCCCGGCGGCAGGGGAAGTCGATTTGAGTTCGATCGCGATTTCCGCGCAGATGTTGCCCAGAGACCCAAGAGGGCCACGCCAGCCAAGAGGTAGAGTTGCGATGTAGTTAGATCCATGGGAGATCAGTGAAGCACAGAGCGGTTAGACATTCATCTTGTGAAACCCTATATAGAATACGTGGGAATGGTGAAACCTCGGTGTGGCTTCACAACACGGAGCCAATTCAGAGTTGAGTCCATTCGAGATTCCGAGTCGGAATATAATTTGTCCCCCCAGAAGTGAAAGGCCAGTTCAGGAATAGTTTCGGCTTTCCTAGGCGAAACTTGAAGTTTGGGAGGAGGGGTAGAGGCCGTTCACCTTTGCAGTGGAGTCCATCGTGTTGCGTTGAGCCAAGAGGTATGTAAAAAGTTCATTTAGTACAGGACGTTATACTCTTGTGTCATCACGCGTGTACGGTATCTCCAGCCCGACTGCTTTCCTTCAACCTCCAACTGGGAGACGACTGAACAGACGAATAATGGGGAAGTTTCCCTTTAACCCGACATAGCACGCGTCGAAAGCGCGCTCCTGATTTGTTAGGTGCATGTGTATGTCGTTTGGACCATACCTCACAAAGTGGGATAATTTGAAGTGTTTCCCTACTACGCACTGTCGGCCGTTTATAAGGCGTGGTTTAACGTGATGCTTTTTGTTCCGGAGTTTTGGACGCGCCTAGTATCCTTGTGGATGATGAACGAACATCTATCTCGCGGCGATACGGTGCAGAATCGTGTATGACGCCAGGGAAAACTTGATGGGGAAGGGGAAGGGCTGGATGGATGTGTGGCGCAAGTTTGAGTTGGCAGATGAGGACTGTGTGGCCTTGAAGGGCGAGGCATTTGCTGAGGCAGTCGTTAGTTGTGAAGTGAACAGGCAATGGAGGAAAGGAACAAACCCAGTGGCAGCGTCCCATATGCGAATGGTCATGCCCAGTCCCCAAGAAAATCCTCACACCATCAAGAGCGACGCCGTATATCCGATGGAAGTGTCCCTCGTGGACGTGATGTTGTCCATTCAACGTGGGTACGCATTTCTCTTTTGGACTTCCTACGCTCTGAGCATCGTGTTGCGGAAGCCAGGTTGTGCTGAACGTGGATGGCGGATGTGTGAACTTGGGGATTTATACGCATTAGCTGGGGAAAGAGTAGTTAGCGACATGAAGGAAATTGGAAGGAGGAGGGCTGAAAGTAGACGGGAGGAGGGAAGAGGAGAGGAAACGGGTAAAGAAGAGAGTTTCGGAGAGAGGAAGGTTAAAACGAAGATGGATGGAGGGAAGAGGGGGTTTGGAAAGACACCGTACCACACCACTCGCTTTGTGGAGGCAACCCAAATCCCCCACTCACCAATAGCAGAAAAACCTGAAATAACTCACCTATCTCTACATTTCAAACCGTCAAAACCTCATCGCATGATTGAGCTGGACCGGCTCCAGCCAAAGGAGCAGCAATACACCCTGATTTGACTTGAGCTTAAGCGGCCTCGGCTCCCTATTGGTGTGGGGATCGACGTGACGCCGATGGGAGGGTTCGCTCAGTGGTTTGTTCTGGTGCGAGCTACGCCCTTCTTGTTGGTGGTGCGAGTGTCCACCACTCCCGTTGCGCGAATCCCCACCGGATTCGTGGCTCGAGTCCCACTGCATTGGCATTGGTCCTCGGCTCCTGATATCTACTCGCCTAGTCTTGGCCTAGTTCCTCGAGGCGTTGAAGCTGGAAGATGGCCAAGAATCACAAGCATGAGGCGGGCTCCAACTGGCCCTACCGCCGTGCTGCGTTTAACTTCCAACTGCCGCTTGACGTCGTTGTTCTCCGCCTGCTGTTGCAAGTACAAAGAGTGAGGGGTAGTTCACGCCCACGACGCAGAAGACTGACCTCTGCGACGGCAACACGACTCGACATTGCAGCTTGTCTTTCAAGGATGGTAGTCACAGCGCGTAGAAACGTTTGCACTTCTTTGAAACAGGTTCTGAGCGCCCAACTGGACAGCTGGACAGGTGACAATGTTGAGCCGTCGGCAAATCGCAAGGTCTTCGGCAGTCTTGGTCCAGTCCAGTCTCAGTCAAGGGGCTGGCGGAATGTGGAATTTGCAAATACAGTCGCAAAAAAAATTAGAGCACTCTCGGCTTA
>KN838707.1:64165-90453 GCA_000827195.1 Laccaria amethystina LaAM-08-1
GTAAATTTACAACAAAATACATGTACAAAAAATGTTTTTGGCCATATCCCAACCAATTCTTGACCGTTTTTGATGATTCAGGGACAGAAAATTAAGTAAAATTGTGCGTGAGTAAGGTACAACACGTGACGGGACAAAAGACCGGTTGCAACCGGTCTAAACCGGTCTTTTTCAGTTTTTAAAAATTTACAAAACAGGCCAACTGGCAACTGCAACTGATCCCAAATGTGGGCAACTGCAACTGGAAAAAGACCGGACTGTGGTTCAGTCCAGTTCAGTCCTATGTGTATTTTCAGTCCTGTAGACTGGACCTGCGAACACTAACCTTAAAGGCAGAAGACATCAAAACAGAATTTGTTTAAGGCATGCATGCCCCCTCCACCCCCCTCCCATACTGTGTCCCTCAGCAAGTTCTGACATACCCCTTGCATTGAGCTCTATTTCTGAAGGTGGAAGGTCAATAATAATAATAATAAAATTGAACATCAGGCCGTCAGAGAAATGTTCAGGATATTCCCTTGCCAAGGTTGAGCTTGCTGATACTAGCATGTGCCTAATTTTGCAAGTCACCTATTTTGTAAATTGCACCCCAACCCCACAATGAGTACAATATACACTCTGAAAATATTTGAGAGTGTGTATACCTATGTAATAATTGCAGCTATACTTTTTGATTGGGAAAATTGGATAAGAACATGACACAGGCTGCAATATATATCCAAATCCATCACTTTCCCAACATGTTGTCTACATAAAATATCTAATCCTGATGGAGAGCTGTCATTTTGTTTTGCAGATCAAGCTAGATGTCTACCATAAACATTTCTAAAATTTTAGAGAGCATCTGTAACCAGGACAAATGTACTTCCATCATTGTGGATACTTGTAGAATAATAAACCAAATGTGCATCCCAAAACCCTGATTCTCAAAATTTCAAAGTGAAGAACAATAAGAGCATCAACCACATCTAATTTACAGATTTAAACAATTTATTTAGGAAATGCTGTACCATTTCATTCAATTCAGATGTCATGTGTCACACCCAATTTTCATTGACCCCACCAATAATTTTTTCTTGATTTATGGTTTTTGGAGATTTGTTGGAGAAATTTAAAAGTCATGTGCTGTCTGAATTGAATGAAATGATACAGTAGTCTTGGTAGCCATGGCAACCCCACTCAGCTGAAGGATATGTTAACAAATAAAACAAGAGAACTGACCATTCAATATGACTGATGTTCTTATTGTTCATCAGTTTGAAAATTTGATAATCAATGTTTTTGGGATGCACATTGGCCTTAATACTCTATAAGTGTCCACAATTATGGAGGCACCTTTGTCCAGGTCACTGGGCCCTGATCCAGCAAGGGGTATGTAAAAAATTCATTTAGTACATGGGGTTGTATTTTTTGTTTAAGGTCAGCCAGGACCCACCCCTACCCCTCCCTCCCTCCTTTCTAATTAGGTATATACTTCCACTTTAAGCAATCCCTGAGCTCTATTTTAGGGAGTCCCTATTTCTGCCGGTGTCACTTCCAGTAAATCCTGCATTCTGTTGTTGCAAAACCAGCCTCCAGCAGGCTTCAGTAGCAAACCTTGGCTTGTTAGGTGATATTAGATATAATCTTGACAGACCTATTTGAGGAAGTCTTACTGTAAGATAGCATCCTGGTGATCAACAATGTGTACTCAGAAAGTTGCTATCATAAAAAAGTCAACAAACATATGAACATGAACAGGTCAGAAATGCACCTTGTTCTTCTTTGGCATATCTGAATTATGGTCTGTGAGGGTTCATGGGACTCAAGTTGTGTGACAATGATGTCAGTAGGGTTCAAAAATGGCCTGAAAGGCCTTCCTAAACATCAGTGTTAAACTTTTGAAGCCATTGGACAGCATCACAAAAAATTGTTTATGGCTCCCATACCTCCCTGCCCACCCCATGTCCCTTGGCAAATTTTGACATACCCTTTGGTCTTCAGTGAAAGTAATGAACAAGTACAAAACAGAAAACAGATACAAATTTACCCATGGTGGAGCTTCTGAGTGCAGGGTAAGACCCACTACTAACATACTTAGTGGGCATATCATTACAGTGGCTACAAGCTGTGACTCAGCACTGGAGCACAAGCACCACGTTGTAGGCACAGGTCTGAAGCTTGTGTGGCTATTGTGTGTTTCACAAACATATCCCTCTTGTTTAGCCCAGTACAAAGATAGTATGTACCACATTAACCTCAGAGTTAAATAAATAAGCATGGCACATCACATAAGTAGCACAGAAATACCCCCCCAAAAAATTGCATCCCCTTATCAAACACCCTGAATCAACCCCAACGCAACACTCGACCGAGGTTCAATCACACATTTAAAAGGCACCATATACCTAAAATTACATCCGTCAGAAAGCAACTCTGAGTTTGATCCCAAATAAGTAAATCGACTGACGATAACATCCCGTCCGTAACCTCCTTCCTAAGCTTTACCTCATTCCCCTCATCATCCATTGGTGGCTTGATATCGTAAACTGCCAGGACATTGGATACAGCCACGTAGAGGGATGTATCAGCGAGGTGTCTCCCTGGACATACTCTGTTTCCCCCCCCAAACAAAGAAAGGCGATGAGGTTCCGGAATTAATTTCTTAATGAGACAACGACAACGACAACTCACCGACGCCCAAATCCAAAAACGGCAGCTCCAGGACTCCGAACTGCATTATCCAAACGCCCATTGGCATCTTTGAGGTTTAGGTATCGTTCAGGTTCGTATTTGAGTGGATCCACGAAGGCGTTTGGATCGTGCATTAGGCTCCTAACAGTAAGTCATGGTGAAACTAGGATTTGCGCCGGGAACAGTGTGAGGGACTTACCATACGTTTCCCATAACGATTGTACCCTTCGGGATGAAATAACCGTCGTATTCGTCGTCTTCCGTAGACATGTGAGGCACACCTAAGTATTTCGAATATTTCCACCTGGTGAGTTGCCCGAGGATTAAAAGCTGATCAAATCATAAGTGCTCACCCATGGGAGAAATAGAATGCCATCGCAGAGTTTCCTTGACAATAGCATTAACATAAGGCAACTTCGCTCGATCACTAAAATCCGGAAGGCGATCTTGACCAACAACAGCATCAATCTCCGCCTGCGCCTTGCACCGTATGTCTGGATGCATGGCCATCGCCAAGAAGAATGCTTGAACGGCAGCGATGGTCTTGGATAAATGAGTAAGTACGAAGCATTATACAAGTATTTGGCGCTAACCGTATCCGAGCCACCTTTCTCAATTGCAACACGTTAATTTCGGCAGGCGAAGAAGAACCCCAGAAAGAAAATAAAAAAAGGCCTAACTTACCACCGTACGCCTCTGCTGTTACAGCTTTCGCCATCTCCTCTGCTTCCGCCCGCTTTGGATTGCTTTCGTCTGGTAATTTCGATATCATCGATTGAAGTATGGATGGTCGAGCATTTCCCGCTTCCTAATTGTAAAATAAACTCATGCATGAGCAACGGGGAGAGAACATATTACTAGATACTCACCAATTCCCCTTTAACCCTATGATACGGCCTCTCCAGCATTTCACGAATACACGCCCTCCATCTAGCTGCCTTTCTCTTAAATCCAGCACCGGGGAACCAACTGGGGACGTATTTCAATACGGGAAGTAGGTCGACCAAGAAGGCTCCTGGAACTCCGGCTTCAGCAACACCTTCAAAGGCTTGCTCGGCAATTGATATGTAAGGATCGTTGTGTTCCAGAATGGTGATTCCGTAGCAGATTTCCATGATGCTGCCTGCAAAGTAGCTTTTCCGTTGTTAGTTGCGGGGTATGGGGGTGTATGGGAAATCAGCGTACTGTCGGATATGGTCCATGAAATCATCAGGTGAAGCTAAGAGTCGACGGAGGAACGTTTTGGCTTCTTCGGCTTGGATGGGTTGGTATTTTGATACGATGTTGGGATGGAAGTGTTCGTGGAATGCCTTGCGTTGTCTGCGCCAAGTTGCTCCGTACGGCATGAATGCGAGTGCCCATCCAGCTCCCATTCTTTACATTTTAAATTTTATCATAATAAATAAAGGCTTAAGTATTGGCTCGGATGAATAGGCAACTTACAAATCGAGAATCATGGGAAGCTTTTGGATCCTGCTGGAATAAATGGATGATCGTTTTTCAAATAGATCGTTTGTCCTCTTTAACGACCCCAAAATGAGAATTGGCTGGCCGAGGACTTCATAGTAGATCATGTCCCCTGTAAGTTACGTCTCAATCATTATTGTTGGGATTACATGTAGGAGCCCTCACCGTATGACTGAAACCACTGGTCATAAAGTAACCACACTTTCTCCCTAGGCATCTCAAATAGGTTACCTACAACTGGGTACCCCTTGGGTCCCGGAGGTAGAGGAAGTCGATTTGGGTTCGATCGCGATTTCCGCGCAGATGTTGCCCAGAGACCCAAGAGGGTCGCCGCAGCCAAGAGGCAGAGTTTCGATGTAGTTGGGTCCATGGGAGATCAGTGAAGCGCAGAGCGGTTAGACATTCATCTTGTCAAACCCTATATACATAATTGGTACGTGGGAATGGTAAACCGCGGTGCAGCTTGACAACTTGAAGGGCGCCAACTCAGAGCTGTGACACCCTAAATCCATTCGATATTCCGAGTCGGGGGCGTAATTTGTCCTACCAGAAGAGAAAGGCCAGTTCAGGAATGTGAATATTCGTTTCGGCTTTCCCGGGCGAAAGTTTGGGAGGAGGCCGTTCACCTTTGCGGTGATATCCATCGTGTAGCGTTGAGCTCTATTTCTGAAGGTGCGAGGTCAAAAATAATGTCAGAGGCGATTGGAAAATGTTCAGGGTGTTATCCCCTTGCCAAGGTCGAGCTTGCTGGAAACATTGACAGAGCAACGAGATGGATATCAAAGCCAAATGCCTCCAAATAACAACACCCACAAACACGACAAAAATGTCGACGGCGGTAGGAAAGCGAAAACAAAGCGACGAAGACGGTCCCAAACATGGTTTACACGGGCACTTTTATTTCCATCTGTCTTCCTTGCTCACCAACCCTCTAGATCAACGCCAACCCCCCCTACTCAGCGACTTCCACAGACCTCCAAACCCCCTTCTCTGACATAGCACCCGTCCGATCCGTATTCTTTGTCACGGAGCCAGGATCGGGTGTGTCCAAAGGCGTCGGATACGTCTCGTTCGCCATCAAAGAGGATGCGGAGAGAGGCGGAGAGTTCGCTCGTCAAGATCGCTGAAGAGGGTATTAGTTTGGTTGGGCGAAAGTTGCGCGTACAGTGGGCGGAGTCACCCTCTCGTTTGGCCCAGTACAAAGATAGTACAACATTAATCATGCCATTCGAATGCAGGTCCATAACCTCAGAGTTAAATAAATAAGCATGGCACATCCAAACGCAATAAGTAGTACAGAAATACCCCCAAAAAGAACTTGCGTCCCCTCATCAAACACCCTGAATCAACGCCAACGCAACACTCGACCGAGGTTCAATCACACATTTAAAAGGCACTATATACCTAAAATTCCATCAGTCAAAAGCAACTTCGAGTCTGATCTCAAATAAGTAAATCAACTGACGATAACACCCCATTTGTAACCTCCTCTCTAAGCTTTACTTCATTCCCCTCATCGTCGGTTGGTGGCTTGATATTGTAAACTGCCAGGACGTTGGACACAGCCACGTAGAGGGATGTATCAGCGAGGTATCTGCCTGGACATACTCTGAATTCCCCCACCCCACAAAAAAAAAAAAAAGAAAGGCGATGAGGTTCCGGAACCAAGTTCTTAATGACACAACGGCAACGACAACTACAACTCACCGACGCCCAAACCCAAAAGCGGCAGCTCCAGGACTCCGAACTGTATCGTCCAAACGCTCATTGGCATTTTTGAGGTTGAGGTATCGTTCAGGTTCGTATTTGAGTGGATCCACGAAGGCGTTTGGATCGTGCATTAGGGTCCTAATCGTAAGTAATGGTGAAACTAGGATTTGCGGGGCCAGTGTAAGGGACTCACCATACGTTTCCTATAACGAGTGTACCCTTCGGGATGAAATAACCGTCATATTCGTCGTCCTCCATAGACATATGGGGCACACCTAAGTATTTCGAATGTTTCCACCTGGTGAGTTGCCGGTAATATTCAAGGATCAAATTATAAGTGCTCACCCCTGGGAAAAATAGGATGCCATCGCAGAGTTTCCTTAACAATTGCATTAACATAAGGCAACTTCGCTTGGTCACTAAAATTCGGAAGGCGATCTTGACCAACAACAGCGTCAATCTCCGCCTGCGCCTTGCGCTGCACGTCTGGATGCATGGCCATCGCCAAGAAGAATGCTTGAAGGACAGCGATGGTCTCGAATAAATGAATAAGTACGAAGCATTATCCAATTATTTGGCGCTGACCGTATCCGAGCCACCTTTCCCAATTGCAACACGTTAATTTCGGCAGGCGAAGAAACCAGAAAAAAAAAATTGCGTGACTTACCACCGGACGCCGCACCTGTTACAGCTTTCGCCATCTCCTCTGCGTCAGCCCGCTTTGGATCGCTTTCGTCTGGTAATTTCGATATCATCGATTGAAGTATGGATGGTCGAGCATTTCCCGCTTCCTAATTGTAAAATAAACCAAAGTTCCTCTACGGAGAAGAAGAGAACTTAATATTATTAGATACTCACCCATTCCCTTTTCACCCTGCGATACGGCCTCTCCATCATTTCACTAATAGACGCCCTCCACCTGGCTGCCTTTCTCTTAAATCCAGCACCGGGGAACCAACCGGGGACGTATTTCAATACGGGAAGTAGGTCGACCCAGAAGGCTCCTGGAACTCCGGCTTCAGCGATACCTTCCATGGCTTCCTTGACGATTGATATGTGGGGATCGTTGTGTTCTAGAACGGCGATTCCGTAGCAGATTTCCATGATGCTGCCTGCAAAGTAGCTTTTTCCGTTGTTAGTTGCGGGGTATGGGAGTGTACGGAAAATCAGCGTACTGTCGGATATGGTCCATGAAATCGTCAGGTGAAGCTAAGAGTCGACGGAGGAACGTTTTGGCTGCTTCGGCTTGGATGGGTTGGTATTTGGATACGATGTTGGGATGGAAGTGTTCGTGGAATGCTTTGCGGTGTCTCCGCCAAGTTGCTCCGTATGGCATGAACGCAAATGACCGTCCAGTTTCCATTCTTTACATTTTAAAATTTATCGTAATAAATAAAGGCTTAAGTATTGGCTCGGATGAATAGGCAACTTACAAATCGAGAAGCATGGGAAGCTTGTGAATCCTGCTAGAATAATTGGATGATCTCTTTTCGAATAGATCGTTCGTCCTCTTTAACGATCCCAAGATGAGAAATGACTGGCCGAGCACTTCATAGTAGACCATGTCCCCTGTTACGTCTCAGTCATTATTTTTGGGATTATATGTAAGAGCCCTCACCGTATGACTGAAACCACCGGTCATAAAGTAACCATACTTTCTCCCTAGGTATTTCAAACAGGTTACCTACAACTGGGTATCCCTTGGGTCCCGGAGGTAGAGGAAGTCGATTTGGGTTCGATCGCGATTTCCGCGCAGATGTTGCCCAGAGACCCAAGAGGGTCACGCCAGCCAAGAGGTAGAGTTGCGATGTAGTCAGGTCCATGGGAGATCAGTAAAGCACAAAGCGGTTAGACATTTATCTTGTGAAACAATTGGTACGTGGGAATGGTGAACCGCAGTGCAGCTTGACAACTTGAAGGGCCAGCTCAGAGCTGGGGCACCCTAAATCCATTCGATATTCCGAGTCGGGGGAACGCAATGTGTCCTACCAGAAGAGACGGGGAAGTTCAAAAATCTTAGTATTAGTTCCTGCTTTCCCAGGCAAGGGGGACTGGAGGCCGTTCACCTTTGAGGTGGAGTCCATTGTGTAGTGTCGAGCTCTATTTCTGAAGGTGCGAGGTCAAAATAAACGTCAGAAGCTGTCGGAGAAATATTCAGGCTATTCCCCCGAAAGAATAACAAACACCCACAAACACAAAAAACTCATCTTGCTCAACGCGACGATAAAAATGTCGACGGCGCTAGGAAAGCGAAAACAAAGGGACGAAGACGGTCCAAAACATGGTTTACACGGGTACTTTTATTTCCATCTCTTCCATTTCTCTTCCTTCCTCACCAACCAACCCCCTAGATCAACGCTATTCGTCTCCAACCTCCCTTACACAGCGACCTCCACAGACCTCCAAACCCTCTTCTCCGACATAGCACCCGTCCGATCCGCATTCATCGTCACAGAGCCCGGATCGGGTGTGTCCAAAGGCGTCGGATACGTCTCGTTCGCCATCAAAGAGGATGCAGAGAGTTCCTTCGCCAAGATCGCGGAGGAGGGTATTAGTTTGGTTGGGCGGAAGTTGCGCGTACAGTGGGCGGAGTCAAAGGTCTGGTTTTGTTTATTTCTGATAGTAATACTACTTATCACATCATGCATACAGCCCAAAGAACCTCGAGAAAAGGGTGACGCAACAGTGAAGAAAGAACCAAAATCCCACCCACCTCCACGACCACACGTCCCACACGACCCTTTAGCCATCCGCACCATCATCATCTCCGGCCTCCCACCCACAATCGACTCTAAAGTCCTGTGGAAGAAAATCCGCAAATACGAAGGGGCCGAAAACGTAGATTGGCCGCTCAAAAATAATGAAAGTGGGAAAGAAGACCCAACGACAGGTAGTCCCTTTCCCTTCCTTTGTTAAGAAAACATCTCAACACCCACACAGCCCACGTCCGATTCACAACCCCCTCCTCAGCCCTCGACGCAATCCACAAACTCCACGCACACGTCTACAAAGGCTGCCTCCTCTCCGTAACACTCAAAAAACGACTCGACACGCTCGCCAAACCATCCGCTCCCTCGAAAAAAGACGCAGCAGCAGCAGCAGCACCAAGTCACGCAAGCCGCCTCATCGTGCGCAACATTCCCTTCAACGCAACCGAGCAAGATCTACGCGCCGTGTTCCTCCCTTACGGACCTATACACTCCGTGCACATACCAACTACTCATACTCAGAAAGTGGAGGAGGAGGAAGGCGAGAATGCACCAGCGAAACCCCGAACGAAGGGCTTCGCATTCGTCTGGATGTTGAGCAGGAAAGACGCGGAGAGGGCGATAGAGGGGTGTAACGGCATAACGGTGCGCGCTGGGACGGCGGAAACGTTGGTTTTGGATAAGCAGAAGAGGAAGAAGCAGAGGAGGATCGAGCTGAAGATGAAAGCTGCGGACAACGAAGAGGGGGACGAAGAGATGGCGGACGCACAGGAGGAGGAGGAGGAGGAGAGGGAAGAGGTGGTTGATGACAAACGCGCGACTGAACGTGTTATCGCGGTTGACTGGGCGTTGAGTAAGGATAAATGGAAGGAGGAAAAGGCCAAGATGATGGAAGATGTTGATATGGACGAGGAAGACGAGAGTGATAGCGACGAGGACAGCGACAGCGACGAGGGTAGTGAATCAGATAACGACGAAAACAGCAACACCGACTCCGAATCCCATCCCACCACTGACTCCGACTCCAACGAAGAAAACCCAGACAAACCCACCCTCCCACCTCCAGAAGCAGGAACGACCCTCTTCATCCGCAACCTCCCCTTCTCCGCAACCCAAGAAGACCTCCGCGCTCTCTTCCGCACCTTCGGTCCCCTCCGATACGCACGCATAACCACCGACCCCTCGAGCGGTCGGTCCCGCGGTACGGGGTTCGCTTGTTTCTGGAACGTGGAGGATGCAGATAGGGTTGTGGGGCTTTGTGAGGAGGTACGCGCCGAGACGGGTGGCTCCGCAACAACAACAGCAACGACGCAGAAGAAGAAGAACCCATTCGTGTTGCCCTCGATACTCACGCCCGACCCCAGCTCGGGTCTTGCGCGCAGTTTGGTGTTGCATGGGCGTACGCTGGATGTTGTTAGGGCCGTTACGAGGGATGTGGCGGGGAGGTTGAAGGAGGAGGGGGAGAGGATGAGGGAGAAGGCTGATAAGCGGAATATGTACCTTCTTCGTGAAGGAGGTGAGAGCTTCTTCCTGCTGCACATGTTGCACATGCTGACTTTTTTTTTTTTTGGGCGTAAAGTGATAATGCCCAACACACCCTCAGCCCAATACCTCACGCCCGCCGAGGTAGAGAAAAGGACAAGCTCATTCAACGCACGCCGCACGCTGCTTAAATCCAACCCCTCCCTCTTCATCTCCAAAACCCGTCTGAGCATCCGTCAGATACCCATCTTCGTAACGGAAAGAATGCTCAAGCGACTCTCTTTACACGCCCTGAAAGCATTCGAAGACGAAGTTAAGAACGGCTCGAGGGCGGGGTTGACGGCGGACGAACTCGCCTCGGGAAAAATGGCTGACGACGACGACGACGGCGACGATAATGAAGATAACAAAGAAAAGCCACAAGACGCCGGCGAGAAGAAGAAAAAGAAAAATAAATTCACAGGCCCAAAATCCCTCAACACGCCCATAAAACAAACCAAAATCGTCCGGCAGCCCGAACGAGTCGACGCCGTGACGGGGAAAGGCCGCAGTAAAGGGTACGGATTCGTCGAGATGCACACGCACGGCGACGCGCTTCGCTTGTTGAGGTGGGCGAATAATAACCCCGCGGTTGGGGCGTTGTTTGAGGGGTGGTGGGGGGACGAGTTGGCGATGTTGTTGAAGCTCGAGTTGGGTAAGCAGAAGCAGGCAGCGGGGGAGGGGGAGGAGGAAAAGGAGGGAGGGGGGAGGGACGAAGCGAGGGTCAAGCGTATCAAAGACGAGCTTGAGGGTGTTAAGAGCGGGGAGGGGGGGAAGAAGAGGAAAGCGAAGGGAACGTTGATTGTGGAGTTTTCGATTGAGAATGTGCAGGTTGTGCAGAGGAGGAAGGCGGCGTTGGAGAGGTCTTTGCAGGTGGGTTTTGTATTCTTATCTTTGGGTTATGGTCTCATTGTTCTGTAGACATCCGACTCCAAACTTCCACATAAGAAGCACGAAAAGCCCTCAACAGCGGCAGTGGAGAAGGAGGAGGAGGAGGAAGAGGAAGAAGACGAGCCCTCCCCAAAGAAACAAAAGTTGTCCGAAGGGGAGGGTAAAAAGAAGAGGGACAAACAACCCAAAGAGGTGAAAGAAACGATTCACGAGCCTGTGAAGGATGAATCAGTGAAACCGGTGAACAAGCTCGGTTCTATTATTGGTAGGAAACGGAGAGAGAGGAAGGGGAAGAAGGGATCGAGATGAAAATGAGATATCTTTCGTTGCGTTCTCGGAATAGGTATACAATATACGCAGCACAAGCAACTGAATCGTTCTCTTGTGAAGCGGATACCTAAACTTTCGTATCATACGGAATGTCAGATCAAGTCGATGCCCAAGTATCCGCAGACTCCCAGCGCAGCTCCACCCGCCAAAGCCACCAAAGCAAGTCGGCGCAAAAACACAGAAGCAAAGTTCTGCTTAGCACCTGCCTCGTCGATTCTGGCAATGTCATCAGGTGTAAGAACTGCAGTGAAAAGATCCATCAGATCAGAAAGGACTATCGTTTGAGAGCAAAGAAGTGGACGAACCCAGATCCCCTGCAGCGAGATATCCCTCTAGCCTGTACTTCTTCGTGCTCATCCTAACCGTTGATTAATCAGATGCACGAGGCAGAATGTCTGCTTAAAGTTCCTTACGTGACGACAACCACCCCTTTTGCCTTAGCCCAAGCTAGGAGAACTTGATCCACACTTGCACCGAGCCTGTCAGCAACTGACTTGAGGGGAGCGTCAACTGGACCTCCAGGCAGGCTTGTAACGGGACTGGAAGGAATATCAGCATATCGGAGCCTACGAGGGGTATCAGCACGTACATAAGCACGCTGTACGCTTCGACAGCAATGTTGTTCGCCGCGCAATACTCAAGGAGAGGGGCCTGCTGGGCGTAGACGTATGGGTGGAGCAAAATCTACGGCAAAGTTGTAAGGTGTTTGTACGTGATAGAATGAAAACATATTCTTCTCACCTGATTGGCAGCTGGCTTGATCTTGGCGGAAGCAAGCAATATTTCCAGGTGGTATACTTCAAAATTGCTGACACCGATACTCCTGCACATCTTTCGTATTGGGGTTCTGAAGGGATATTACGGGAACGAGCACGTACTTGACCAAGCCCTGGTCCTTTAGCGCTTCCATCTTCTTCCAAGCTGTTGGAATATCAGGTTGAGCGAGCCAGGGAAAATGGATGAGATACAAGTCGATATAACGTAGGCCGAGCTACAGTGAAAGGCGTTTAGCTATAAGTACCACCTGAAGAGCCCACGAAGACGCATGGCATGACATCACCTTCATCAAACTGTTTTGAACGGAAGTCTCGATATCTAACCCGTCAACCCCCGAATACTTGGTCGTCACGAAGATGTCGTTTCGCGCCAGCCCACTCTCACGTATGGCGATGCCGGCTTGTTCTTCGTTTGCGTAGAACTGAGCGGTATCTAAAAAAAGCCTAAAAAGTGAGAAGTTATCAGAAGCTAGAGCAAAGCGCGCTGACCGATATGACTGAATCCCACGGACAATGCTTGATCAACTTGGTCTATAGAACCTCGTCCATTGCCGAGTTTCCACGTTCCGAACCTATCTCGAGAGTTGTGTCAAGAACTATGCCGGGACTAAGGGGGCTTTCGAAGCATACCCGATACCTGGAATCGAATGGCCTACGAAAATGACAATGAGGTTGCAGTGGTGAATTGCAATGAGTTAGAGTCCCTACCGTCATTTAGCTGCACACGATCCCAAGGCATATCGAATGCAAATCAATGAAGTGTTAGAAGCGCTTGCAACGACGAGGGACGCGAGGCTGAGAATGGGATGGGCAAACGGCAACGATGATGGTTGGGAGGAACGTGCGGAAGGCGCATTATTAATGACACATGGAATGGGAACCCTTCACATCCCGTGATCGTGATGTAAGGCGCTTCTGAGATGCGCATTTTTAGCACCACCAAAAGAAACCAATCATAAAACACGGATGAATTCCCAAGAGGCCAATATGCATTTTCACGCAACTTGGTTTCGTGGCGAGAGAGAGAGCACGATGTCAGTCTCATCAGCAAAGGTCAAGCGCCGCCAGGGCTATCTTCGAAGTGTTGGCTGGATTCCAACATGGATTGGGTTGAACAGGGCGACTTGTAGACAGATGTCTACTGGGCATTTTCCGGACGAGTCTAAGACTCAGTTACAGATAGGTTTGCAAAAGCAATCTCCCACAGAATGTCTATGATACAGATGTGTTGTTATGATACATTTAGAATCTGCTAAATGGTGAGTCTGGATCAAGCCATACGACTCGCACGAACCTTCAATCCTTCGACGCATCCACACGCTCACTCTTATCGACCTCGTACAATACCTCAGTCCGAATGACATACTTCGCTCCCGAAGTAACCCCACTTCCCTATAAGAATGGCCTCAGTAACTTGTGGGTCACAGGGAAAAAAGAATCAACGAACTTCATGCAACAAACTCCCCCTCGCAGCCCCGTGAGGAAAGACACAGACCGTCCCTGTGCGCGGTTTCACAGGCCGAGCTTCTAGAATACCTTGCGTAGACGATGGCAAGAAAAACGTCGTGCAACCTCCCTCAAAGTCGTCATTGAGGTATATAAGAAGTGTTAGGCGCGAGTACACCGTCAGATCTGAATCGTAGACATATGAAGGCGGCGAGGTCGTGGCGTTTAGCGCAGAAGCTGGCCATGCCCCGTCAATCTGGAAGTGACATCAGAGCGGGAACAAGACAAGGAATGTTGGCACACACGTGAGGTCTATACAGCGCTCCAGGTCGGTAGCGATATAATCTGAAGCGTGCATTGGTCCCCTTGACTGCGCCTCCGTGAATTGTCTGCGGTAAGAGGTTGACAATGCGGTTGTAAAAGGTACCAATAAACTCCGTGTCCGCCAACCAGATAAGATTGTGAGCAAGAACGGAAGCCAGTTGCACCGCCGATCCTGCGATGGGTTCGTCAGGGAGGAGCCCAACTTTCTCAGCTGCCTTGACGAGGGATTCACACTCGGATGACTCGAACACGTCGTTGATGATAAAAGCACCGGGGACACCAGGAAGCTCGTGTCGTTGTGGTTGTCGTGTTCGCTCGGATGGAGGGAGGAGAGGAAATGTGTGGGGTGGGGAATAGAAGATCACAGCAGGGTGCTTGTTAGGGGGTCGCCGTTCTGGACCTGGGGTAGTTTGAAGCGGCTTCAACACAAGAGCCGCTTTCTCCGCTATGGTGTCCGAGTTTATCGAGCCACCCTCACAGCCAGGAAGGGGCTTTACCGTGAATGGCTCGTACCATCGCAATCGAATCCCTTCTTTCAACACCCCACCCTCCTCTTGGTTCGTCGCAATCATCTCGGGCTGTGTAGTCCTCAAAATGGCGTCGAGAACCTGCCACACCCGACTTTCGTCCTTCTGTGACATACTTGGTGTCAAAACGGCATCGCACTCTCTGACCCATCGCTGCAAAGCTCCCAATTTCGGCATTTGTTCCCGAATGACCATCTCCGCTAATAGCACGAGAGCATCGACATGGCGCTGATCAACAAGCGCAGAGGATATCCTTGACGTCAATGAACTTCCTGTTCAGTGAAATTAGAATTTATTGTAGAGTGATGATGAACGGGTGCTCACCTGTGTTCGTTGTCTCGTGAGCTACTCGCCAGTAGTCATGCACGGCAGTCTTGAACGGTTTCAACGCCTTTAAACCAATCAAGCTGGGGTTTTGAGCAAGGAGGGTCAGAGTCTCGGTTGTCGTTTCCAGTTCATCGAGGAAGAGCAGGTTGCCAATCATGTTCGGCGGGTCAACTTCAACGGTGGTTGGTACAACATCCCGCTTTAGTTTTTTCAAAATCGGTTGAGATTTCTCTGGCCCTTGCTTCCTTTTCTTAGAGCCTTTGGCCATTTTTTCGAGCTGGACTTGGCTGGATCCTGGAGTCTGGTGGAGGAGATGAAAGTCTCTGTGAGGTTTCGAGGACAGCGCCAAACATTAAAATCTGAAGCACGTCTTCCTCAACTCCATCAGGCGGGATCACTCTGGTTCTCTTCCAACGGATAACTTTGCGTTTGCTTGGGATGTATTTGGGTTTCTAGGAAATTGTCAACGGAAAGGAATACTTGGAATACTTGATGACCTCCGTTCCGCCACCTTCTTCCACGGCACCGCCTGTCTCTACCGCGCTCAATGTCCCAACGGCTACTTCCTGCCCTTCTGTGAATTGCCTTCAGTGGTCTTCTGATGGTCAACTATTTTTCGTGACGAAAACCGCGATTTACATTCTTGTGGGTCGTTACTAAAATCATTATTCCGAGTCAACGAGAAACTGACGCCATCTACACAGACCCCAGATCACGGAATTAACTTTGACAACACCTCCGTGATCAAATCCTCCTTGACCAAAGAAAGTCGTGAGGACTCTCAAGCGCTAGGGTGGTTTAGAACAATTATTCAGTTTGACAAGTCTGAAGGGGTTCGGTGGCCTGATCATTCTCAAGGTTCCGCGCTATACTGCCAACTTGGCCACCCTCCCAGAGCTGATCAATCCTTTTGATTTAGCATGGGGCGCTGCATCCCTTGGGTCAATCGACTTGTCACCCTCGTCAGTAGCAATTTCGCCAAGCGGTTTGTCCTCCGATGGCGGGTATGTCGCTAGCCCCTTAGCGATTTAAGAGACATTAAACGAACGCCCTTCAAGCTGCGTCCTAGCGATACTCAGCTCTAACATGGATCTCACTCTCTGGGCCGCCGGAAAAAATTATCTGAAAGGAGAATGGCCGAAAGTTTATACCGTCCTTTCGGATCTGTCTTGCCACTAACTCAAAGCAGGCCGCCGACGTCACACCGTTTCTCCTGGAAACTCACCCATCCGAAGACATTTTGAAATCACAGATCGTCAGTACGTACTGTTAACCAACCAATCTGATTCCGCTTCTGACTCGCCGATTGAGGCATGGCTTGGACTCCATTTGCCGATTTCAACGTTTGCCCGACGCCCTTGGTGAACAGCTCTTTTCTCGTAACCGGCAGTAGAGCAGGTTCTATCACCCTTCTTCGGTTAGTTCATCTATAAAACTCCTTTTGCGTCATGTTTATTCCAAGCTAGGTATCACGCTCACAAAGAGATGAAACACATCCACACCATTTTAGTTGCCGATAGGTGGATAAGCCATCTAGCGCCGTCCGCATGGAGCTTCGCATCCCCTGGTGTTTGTGAGTCCCTGAACTGCTTTTCCAGAAAATTTCCGAGTTATTGATTGTTTCAGGCGAAGGATACATCGCTCATGGAAGTGCCGACGGCTCTGTGGGTCTCATCAAAATTACCCAGGTCCTACAAGAAGCAGATGGAGAATTCCATTTTGCTCAAAATTTTAGATTAGAAGTTACCGTTGAACGGGGTCCGGAATTAATATTTGGCCCTGATAAAACTGGAATTACGGCCTTGAGATGGGTGGACATTGTTGGAAGGGGCGTGAGTCCCGCCTCCAAGCCCCTGATCTTTTATTTTTATATTCATTCTGGACATACAGCCCATTCTCGTCGTCTGCAAACCTGGAATCGTGCATCTCTGGACTGTAGCTGGCGAAGAATTCGGCTGGACGGGATCTCGCTCTCTCCTAATCAAGACACAAAAAGTATCAACAATCGCATCTGCACTCCATCAAGTCTCAGGGATTATTTATCTTCGGCTGCGAGACATTCTCGTCCTAACCCTCTCCGATGGGTCATTCCACACTATCCACAACCTCTCAAAAGACCCCTCTTGGATATCTCAGAAGGAGGATGACCAGATCACCTCGGACATCTTGTCCAAAATGTCTCGCAGTGTTTTTGTTAAAGCAGAGCAAGGAGCCGTTGACCGGAACGATATGAACCGGATTACTGGGGCGATATCTTATGACGATCATGCCACTTTTTTGTGGGCGTACGAGTGAGCCCTTCTTCACTTGCCACTCAGTGCTCTAATTGAGTCATTTTAGGACAGCAAACCCGTCGGACTTTAGCTACAAACACGATGCGAAGCACAGTAGCATGTTAATCGCTGCGCGAATGTGGGAAGACGATGAAGATGACGTGTTTCTTGAAGGCCTTGCCAACACATTGAACGCCGTCAGAACAGGTATACCTACCACCACCATCTGCTTGCCCGAACAATTCCTTAGTTACCCAATCCACAGCCGCCGGCTCCGAGCCACTCCACGTCCTCCGCCCATACCTCTTCAACCTTCGGAACCAACGAAGGCTCGCCTCCTTACACCCCCGCTTCCTCGAGATTTTGAAGCTGACATTCGCGGACCACTCGATCGACATTCACATCCCACAATGTACTGGAGAAATGACGCCTGAACTCCGCCGGGACTTCAGGACGAGTCTTTCTAGGCATTTATTCGGGTGGGATGTATTGCTTTCGCTCAGGATGCGGCTCTCGCTGGCCGACTTTGCTTGGGTTGGTCTCTGTCATGTTTTCTTGGAAAACATTATGATGGACTTATACTCCAGAAATTATCCATAAGCCCGGAGCAACAAGCGGACTGCGGGCATGTCGCTCAAGGACTCCTCAACACCATCTCACATCGTGTGCTACGCACGATAATTCGGCACCTGGCTTCTGTCACCAACTCTCTCCAACGTTTGTCGTTCTCATCTTGACCCGAGAGCACTAGTCTTAACCTCCGCCAATAGCCAACGACGTCCCATTTGTATTAAGAATGGTGGTCCAGTCCCTTCTCCCCGGCAGCCCTCCGGATTTATCACAAGAAGGACGAGACCTGGCGGCACTCGTGCAAGGCCTCACAAGTAACCCATCCCTAGTATCAAACGAACTAAACGAAGTGTGCCCGGCTTGCAAAGTAGAAGTTTCACTGCAAGACATCACAACAGCCACATGTCCCAACGGCCACACATGGGGTACTGTCATTCCGCTAGACTCTGAAACCACTACTGATGTTTCGCAGCACGATGCTCCATAACAACTTTCATTCTTTCTACTCCTCGGGTCCGAACTTGTGTGGGGTGCAGTCGGAAGGCGTTCCTCCCCGTGTTGGCGCCGAAGTTGCCTGATCACAGTTGGTTACCACCGACCGCTCGGGGATGGGTAGTCGAAGAGCTTTTAGAGGCTGTTCACCGGTGTCTGTTCTGCAACAACGGCTTCGTCAACGTTCTTTGACTCACTACGGTGGCACCGTAAATGTCGTAATCCTTGCCGAGTTGGCTGAACCAAAAAAAAATCGCAATAGATCCAAGTGATGGATGGATGGATGGACGGAATGTTGGAGCGAGTTTCAATGGATAGTACTTAAAGCAGTGCGTTTGTGATACATATGGACTGTCCGACTTCATCTTGGGGTACACGACACCTGATGGTAATAATACAAACGCAGACGTCTAGTAGCCCACTGAGATCAGATAATCCGCCAGACCCTCCACAACGGGCGTCGACTCCGCCGCTTGGATTGGCGCCAGGTATTCAGTGACAATGACAGCCTGCTTGGTCTTGACGAGCACAGCGCCATCGGCCTACAGAAAAAAACGTATCACGAGTCGATCAAAAGGCTGAAGCGTGTTAGGACATACGGTCTTCTTCCCGTATATACTACGCCCGTCGGCTCGGACCACAAAGAATTTTTCACCGTGGAGTCGAATGCCGCGTGCCAGAACAGCGTCAGAGTGGATGAAACCGTTAAGGATCGCCTTCTGTTCCTCCAGGGTTAACTGTGGCAGATCTCTCAGGGCGAAGCGAAAAGATAATGGCCTCTCCTGCTCACCGTGAACCCCGCCGACGTTGCCCATACACCACCCTTCAAACCAATAATCGCCGCCTTTGAGACCTTGCCACTCCCGATCAGGTTGGTATCGACGTATGCTGCGAAATAGGGCGTCGATATGATGATTTATGCGACCGATGAAGGTATTACCTTGCCAAGACATGATTAACACAGTAGTGGACGTCGAGCGTGAACGATGAGGACAAGGATGTAGTAGACTTGTAGGAATAGTAGAAACGGCCAATTATGGTTTGTATCACGGAGATCGCCCAGAAGATTACAAGGTTAGGTGTCGCTTATGTAATCGACATTAGGTATTTCCTGTAACAGACAAACTTACATTGAACTTACATACGCTTGACTGTTGGGACAAGATGATAGCGCGCTGATCCCCATCCAAGGCGCTTATGCTTTATGGCATATCATGGAGCAACACCGCCGAGAATTTCACCAACGTTCCCACCAGAACGCCTGCCAATGTACTGTCCACCCTATGCCTTATGGCATATCATGGGGCAACGTTACCGAGAACCCCACCACCCTTCCCACCAGAACGCCTGCAATTGAACTGTTAACCCGCCTTAGCGAAGGAAAGAAACGCATGCATTGCTTCGACATAACGCTCGACAATTTCATATATCACATCCAGTGTTTGGGAATACGGTCGGCAGCTGGACTCCGGTGAGTGTTGTGCCGGTGGCATCAGCATCGAGACTGACGGGTGCATATGGGCTCCACTGTAAAGTGGCCCTGTCCAGAAGACATATCACTTGTGAGTGGTATACGTAAATTATATCAAAGCGCCAATCGATAAACTTGGACTATTCAGACGGAGCTGAAGGAGCATCATATCGGCGGGTTCTTGTCGTACGTGTATGATCTTGCCAAACCGGAAATGAAACAGTAAAATCACCCACGTATCCACATATGTCTCGCACCCCAACCACGAAGCTCAAGGCTGCTGAATCGCTTACTCGTGGGCTGTGATTGAGACCCTCCTTCAAAAACGCTCTCTAAGTACATGATTCGGTACTTAAAGGACATAATCTAATGGCTAACAGAAAGTTCAGTTGGTCAACACTTTACAATGAAGGTTTGAATACTAGTCTTTATTACAGTAAGTCGCTTAACTTCCATTCCTACAATGCACCAACGCACTATTTAATGGTTCCGGTAGGCTGAACGTAAGCAAATGCTTCTATCTCGTTCATCTCCCAGGCGCGTCTGTCCTGATGTCAACTCGAAGTTCCATGCCAATGGTACCGGGACAAAACGAGTTTACCGGAAACAATCAGAAGCATCCTGTCCAACTTGGGTCTGATTTTCTGAACACCGGGATATGTGTCGAACATATTTAATCAAACATAACGAGGGAAAGTGAGGCAGTCACTACCCCCTTACTACATCCGCAGTGCCACTATCATGAACGACACACTCCCTCCAGGCTTTCCCAGCTCTGCAGTTTCGGGTGCGATGGAGACGATCCAGTTTCACCCATACCTCACTGTCGCAGGCCTGCTGTTGGGTCTATGGGGCTTGAAGCATATCGGAGTGAAGAAGCCAAACCCCAACCGCCTTCCCCGTCCTCCAGGTCCCAAGGGACTCCCCATTCTGGGGGCCATGTTGGAAATGCCGTCAATGAGCGGTAAACCGTGGCTGGCTTACGATAAAATGTTTAAAAAATATGGTGCGCCCTTGGTTAATGTTTGAGGTTTGTGACTAATTTATTTACCAGGCGATATGGTATACTTCGAGGTTCTCGGCCAACCATTTCTAGTTTTGGGATCGTTGAAAAGAACAAATGATATATTAGACAAGAGGTCGTCAAATTACTCAGACAGGTTGATCGTGCCTATGGTGTGGCTGTACGTTCCCTTCAGCCCAAATGTTTTCTCTCAAGCACGCTAAATTGCTACATAGAATGGGCTGGAGTTTTAGTTTAGCAAACATGCCTTACGGCACTACGTGGCGAAGGCACCGCCGTGCCTTTCACAAACATTTTCAAGCGAACACCGTTCATGAATATCTACCGATCCAGGTAAAAGAAACTCAAGCCTTTCTCCGTCGGCTTCTCACGACACCGCAAAACTTTATGCATCACATCCGACAGTAAGCCGGAATCATTTGTATTTGATAGCCTGACCAATGTCTTTCCAGCACTTTTGCATCGACTATTATGAGTGTCACTTATGGCTTACCAGTCTTGGAATCTGATGACCCCTATATCACTTTGGCTGAGGAGGCCTTGCAAGGCGCTGTCGAGGCTGGCATTCCGGGGACCTTCTTGGTGGATCTGCTCCCATTCTTGAAATATGTGCCAAGCTGGTTTCCTGGTGCTGGTTTCAAGCGGAAGGCTGCTCACTATGCCGCATTAAATGTAGAAGTTGTGAATCAACCCTTTAACATTGTCCAGACAAAAATGGTAAGCTCTTAGTTCCGCATCACTGGCTAATCAGACAAGTAAACATCGCATTTTTAGGCGGAGGGAACGGCGATACCTTGCGTTCTGACGTCTTTGTTGGAGGAATTTCCCGGAAATGAAGAACTAGGCCGAGCGGAAGAAGAACTTATCTCTCGAAATACCGCTGCGATAGCATACATCGGTGAGAAATCATATTTTTGGATCTGAACTTACGTTGTTGATCACTTGGAGGATAGGTGGAGCCGATACTGTCCGTCATATTTTCTCCGAAATTTCTTTTGACGCGACTCACTCCTGATTCAAAGACGGTTTCAACCACTCAAACTTTTTTTTTGGCTATGGCGATGTATCCGGAAGTCTTGCGAAAGGCACAGGCGGAAATCGATGAAGTCGTCGGAATAAATCGCCTGCCAGACTTTAACGACCGCCCTTACCTGCCATACGTAAACGCAATAATTAAGGAAACGATGCGTTGGCAATTGGTTCTTCCCCTTGGTAAGAGATTTTTCAATGTCCTCCTGCAGCTGTTCATCATGGCAGGTGCTGCACACATGGCTACTGAGGATGATGAGTATGATGGATACTTTATTCCGAAAGGTACTGTTGTCATGGGAGCTGCATGGTACGTTTTTCGCATGTGAAAAAACTTTAAGTATAGAAAAGTTGTGTATAGGTCAATTTTGCACGATCCCGAAGTATTCGAGGCCCCCGAAGAATTCAGGCCGGAGCGCTATCTTAAAGACGGTCAAGTAGACCCAGACGTTAGGGATCCAGTAGTCGCAGCTTTCGGGTTTGGCAGGAGGTGAGTGAGAAAATGGCATCGGAATGAGTCATTTATAGCTGGGCTCTAGGATGTGTCCTGGCAGGTACTTGAGCGACAATTCTCTATATTCTATCGTCTCGTCTGTCTTGGCGGTATACGACATCAATGCGCCAGTGGATGAACTCGGAAAGCCTAAACAACTTGAGGCAAATTACACAAGCGGGCTTCTGTCGTATGTGTTCTTTCTATGGAGTCTACGAGTATCCGTTCATTCCTTTACAGATATCCCGTACCTTTCAACTGCACAATCGAGCCACGCTCCAAAGCTGCTGAATTTCTGATTAGAGGCCTCAATGATTGAGCAAGGCACTGTTAAATAAATATGCTGTTTACTTTTCGCTAGTCGAGTTCCTGTCTCTCAACTGCTGTCTAAATGACTTTATGCTTGCTGTGACGGCAGCGTTCGTGATCCATGTTATTTTGGTGGCTCTGGTGCCATGTCTGGAACAGGTGTAGATTTTTCCATTTCTTCAAAAATTAGGCTGTGGGGGGGGAAGAGGGGGCCCGGGGATCCCATGGATTGAGCATGTAACTTTTTCAGCCACCAATCACTATAATTTACCTTTGAATGAATTTTTTCCTAGAATAATCACCCTAAAAGTGATCTCTTATTTACAACTAGTTATAGGTCAAGACAATGATACGGAATATTAAAAACATGCCAGCAGCTCATGTATCAACATTTTACAGCAGTTGAACAATTTTTTTACCCAGCAATTCTTTTTTTTTGTCACCTGCAGCATCACAACATGTTATCAGGAAAGAGAAGTGCATGGAAATTGCTTCCACGTACTCTGAGATATTTTATTAGCATGGATTCATACTTTGATAAGCAAATGCATCAAGTAGAACTGACTTTATATGCTCAGAACAACAGAAATGTTTTTCCCAATGGTTCAAAACTGCATTCTGAGTTCAAATTAGTATCCTACAATTTGTTGCAATAAAGTGAGCTATTCAAATATTTTTTTGGCCTGTGGCACATAGCACATAGACTTGAACCAGTCTCCAATGGGTTCAATTCACTATGTTAAGTACTAGGAGGTGGATGGAGGGGACTTTGATGGATGAGTCCAGATTGGGACAGAATGAGGCAGATAATTGAACCCATGGAGACTGGTAGGGTTTAACCAGGCTCTGGTGCTGTGTTTGGAACTATCATGGGTTTTTCAGATTTTTTTTAAAATCTGCATATGAGAAGTAGAGTACTTTATACTGGCTACATATGTAAAATTGTAGCTCAAGAGCAAGAGTTGTTCAATTTTGACAGGTTTATTTTCAATTTTGGATGGATACACACTTAATATAAGTACAGCATTTTTGCACATGAGGGTTGAGAAAATGTCAGGGAATATTAATAACATGCCAGTAGCTCTTTCATAGCAGTGCACCAATATTTTTTTACCCATTGCAGTGCACCAACATGCCCTTAAGAAGGAGAAATTCTTGTAAAGTGCCCTGGGATATTTTATTAGCATGGACTCATACTTTGATGAGCAATTACATCAAGTAGAACTGACTTTATGTGCTCAGAACAATGAAAAATTTCTTCCCAATGGTTCAAAAATGCATTCTGGGTTCTATCCTACAATTTGTCAGAAGTAAAGTGAGCTATTCAAACATTTTTCTGGCCTGAGGCACATGAAAAGCCCACAGGAGGTGAACTGCTAGAGGAGCTGCTGTTAAATTTCCCAATTGGGTGTTAAATTTCCTAATTGGTGTTAAGTTTCTTAGTTGGTGTTAAATTTCCTAATTCGGAGTTTTAACATGTTCCAGACATGGCTAGTGTTGCCGGAGCTCGGCTTAGCTCGGCTCCCACTCAGCTTTGCCCAAAGCGGAGAGTGTGGGAGCTTGGAGCTGAGCTAAGCTGTCAAACGACGGCTTGAGTCACCGCTAGCTAGCTCAAGCCAATCAATTGTGTCCTAAAATGGAAGGAAGCAATATTTAGTGTTTTCAACAAGTTCTCCAAGGCAAGTCTGGAAGAAATTTCTGTTAAAAGGTGTTTTGAATATATTTGTATCAAAAATATTCATTTGGTAGCTTTCTACATAGTGCTGTCAAGCAAGTGAGGTCTGCCGAGTTTCAGTGTGACATTGGAATGTCACAATCACACAGTGTGACAACATATTTAGCAGGCCGACATTTCACAGAAAAGAGGTTGTAATTCTATTCCATTTGAGTGGAAAAATACACTACTGTAGTTTTTGATACCTATAAAGAATTTTAGATACATAAAAAAATGGGAATCATCAAATCTAAGACATTTTCCCAATTAGGTACTGAGCTGTCCCTTCCATGGCTTAGCCGTGACTAGAGCCAGCTATCCAATGCAGCTTCAGGGCCATTGCCGCTCAGCTCAGCTTGGCTTCCCCTGGCTCAAAAGCCATGGCTCAGCTGAGCCAAGCCAAGCTCCGGCAACACTAGACATGGCACCTGAGCCATTTTGGTTCGGGTTTAAACTTTAACATAACCAAACTTGTCAGTGTCTTGTCGATGTTCTGCCAGTATCAATCCCACAGCACATTCAACGGCAGAAGATATTTTGCAGGATCCATTGTTCATTGAAGCGGGAAGCTATGCTGACCGCCTTCGTTGCACCGACACGTCTTAAGGCTGCGAAGGTAGTAATTCACAATGTTTAATCTGAGTTAGCCTGGGGCAAGTACTGAATCCAAGACTATGGAAAGGTTCAAGATGTGGCTTTTATGTTGTGTACAATCACTGTGCAAGTATCCACGACAGTTGCTTCCAAGATGGGTCTGAACATATGAATAAACAAATGAGACCAGAGGTCATACCAGGACAGAGGCATTCATGATCCATATGCCTTCAGCCCCTCTCACTTTTCCAACAAAGCCCCATTCCGTGCAACGGGGAGACATGCTGACTCTGCTGACCATATGGTAGACCGATCTTGCCTGGTCATGAATGTAGGCATCAAGATCAGCGTCCGTGTCCGACGAGAAGCTGCCACAGGGTGCTATGATGTAGTCCTTCCTAGCTATCCCAGCAGCAAAGCGTTTTCAGCTCTGATGCATCAACATGGGATGTTTAAGGAATACAATCCAACAACTCACGGCCGGAGAAGACCAATATGTCGAAAGGAGTTGTGAGGTACAATTGATTAAGGGATGAGTAACGGGACCAGCTGAAGCGAGAGCTACAGAACCGCTGGAGTAGGGAGTCCCTACTCCAGGGCGTGGTCACATGCATGGTAGATAGATACATTGTCGTAGCTACAGCATCACATCCTACCACCTTCCCAGTCCGCTATCCACTGGGAACCACCTCAGCCCTTTCCATCGCCTACAAGGAAAGGGAAAGTGAGCCATTATTCTTCTTCTTGGAAGGAGTGGAAGAAACTAACGAGACGTCGGCGAAATGAGGGCTGACAAAAGGCCGAGGTAGCTAACAGTTTCAGGAGGTATGTCGCCAGCTTGGGATTAATGTAGAAATTCTAGATCAACTGCATGTTAGCTCAATACGAGAATGGAGAGAAACAGTCCTACAGCGACTATAAGTTCCCAATGTGATGGTTTGGGTCTCCAGGCAGGATTAGGTGTGGTGGAGAAGATGCTTGGCTTCGATGAAAGCCTGAAATATCCCTTGTGATCCGACATGCTGCTGGCAAGGACACCTCATTTAACTTCCATCCATTCATCCAAAGCCGCCTTCAGCGAAGTGGGATCCCAGAAAAGCGCGTCTATGTTATCCGTGACAACGAGAAGAGAGACTGTTCTCTCAGCCAGCTCGATTGGTACCCCTCATACTCTCCTCTCTGGGGTTGGTGCAAGAGACGAGCCAGGGGCCCTCAGAATTCCTGTCGTTGTTAAGCACCCGCCTCTAGGAAAGATCCCTCGATGGTGGCTGGTACTATATACAACAACGAACATCAATTATTTACCACAAACCAAAAAAAGATCCCACAGCTCGGTGCCTGGCTTGCTGGCAAACTTTACAGAACGGAATGAGGGTACACCTGTTAGGATCCGTCCTACTCTCAGAAGCGAGAATGAGATATAGTCGAGATTCGGCGATAGTTACCACCGGTAGATACGAGTTCTGGAGTAGTAACGCGATTTGGAATAGAATCGGCGTAGGAGGGCGGCGAAGGTCGAGAGGACCGAGGGTCGGCGAAGGTAAAGAAGACTGAGGGTCGGCGAAGGTCGAGAGGACCGAGGGTCGGCGAAGGTAAAGGAGACTGAGGGTCGGCGAAGG